>JAAMPI010001286.1:0-16520 GCA_013054445.1 Cudoniella acicularis
CTATTTCTCATCAAATAATCCATAACCCAGAACCCAAATCGCTTTCCACAATCCAACCATAATCAAACCCAGCTCCTCCTACCCACTCATACCATCCCCATTACCAACCAACAAATAAATACCCTCATCTTCCTTTCTTTCAAACGTGCGTCAAGATTCCAGCTTTTTGAGGCTAAGGTTCATATGGAACTTGTAGGTGCTGGTGTTTGTTTTGCTTTTGAGGTGATTATTATTGGAATGGGATACTGGGTAGTTGACAGTGCATTGGGTGGGTGACTTTTGTGGAAAAGAGCGTACTCTCTGTAACTGTCTGTATTTCTTGGAGGAAGGGGCTCTGCTGCCATCCTAAAATTGGTTGTCATTTCCACGCTTGCTGCTGTTAGCAGCTGTCTATTCTGATATTTCATTACCCTTTGATTACTACAATGGCATAGCAGAAAATAATAAACCAGTCTCTCATAAATGGTATAAATCTCATGTCCATTAAAAAGACTTAAAGGAAAAGGCTGTAATACCCAGTCATGGAAAGCGAGCCTCGAGTGGCAAACCCTCCGGTCGTTCATCTTTTCGGCTGCTGTTGCTCTTGAATTTCTCGCGTTTCGTTAAATAGGGACTTTATGAAAAGAAATTGAGATTGTAAGTAAGAACCCAACGCGTAAAGGGAAAAAATTCAATGGCTTCCACCCCTCGATAAAAGTTGAAATGTTCTAGTAGAAAATGTACTTGAGGAACTTCGAAGTTCCATTTTTAGGGGAAAAGGCACGAATTTTCATGTACTTTCATTGCACGGAGAAAGATACTGGTACGTAGGATATTGTTATATTTCTACAAATGAATTTTTGGAACAGGAGAGTGCGTCTAAGTCTTTGCTGCACACAACTTGCTGCAGTGAAGAAATTTTACAACGCCAAATATGCCTTTTTATATGCAGTACAATGCCCATTACATATCATACACATCTACGACATCATGCCGCTACTGCAACTGGCGTCTCTGTTGAAACACCTGCTGCATCCATTGCGAGCTGTTTCTTCTGCGCAATAAGTCGTCCAATTCGCTCCAGCATATTAGGTGTGAGTTTGCCTTTACCCTTCGCCTTTCGCATTTTCCTTTCCCTCCGGTTGACCTCCTTCAATGGCGTTCGCATCTGCTCGGCCATTTTCTTTTTGGCCTCCTTCTCGCGGTCCTCGGCTATCTTTGCCTCGAGGTATTCTGGGTCATGGCGTGTTCGGAAAATAGAGTATTTGTTTCTCAATTCGTCGATTACGCTTCTTGGCATGGGCGGCCCCAGGAGTGTTGGTACGAAGGTCTTGGTTTCAACCTCTAATCTCAGCGTATCGTTGGGATGATCTTCATATTGTGGCGGTTCGGTTTTTGGCCATGGTACCTTGATGTTGAGTCCGGGAATGATTCGAGACCAGCGAGCTCCCCCTTCCTTCGTATGCCATATCTTGCTATGAACCAATTTCTTGACTATTACGTCTCGGGTTTTCCCGGTCTCTTCGTCTGTGAGAGGATAGACTAAACGGATTGAGTTGAGGGGAACGGGCTTCTCGATTGTTCGAACTTTTCGCTGATCTGGATCCTCCTCTGCGATCATGTATTGAGGTACGGAGACATCGACCTAAGAGTCGGGTTAGTAATTGCACTTATTGAGATCTGGAAGGGGAGAAAATCTTACCCTGTTCAGCCCTTCAACTGTACACTCCGCCCTCTGTCTGTCTATATTCCGGATGATTCCAATTTTCCCCTTATCTCTTCCCTCCAACAGTACCACTCTATCACCCTTCACAATATTGAGGAATTTACCACCGACGCTCTTCAACTCCTCGTCTAAATTTCTCGTGTGGATCAGGTTCCCTCTCGCCCTCTGCGAATTGATAGTTCCATACTTTTCTGCCCATTCGCCAACATCTCTCTTTGGTGCCAGAGGTCCAAGCTCGTAGTCCTCTCTCCGGTAGATTCTCGCGGCCTTGAGGACTTCGGTTTCGTCTTTGCGAGAATAATTTACTTGCTCTCGATTGCTCTTCCCCCACGCCCTTTCATTCTTGTCCTTCCGCTTCGCAACTTTCCGAGCGTATTGCCTTTCCGCCAACACAGTTCGCCGGATTACCTTCTGCATATTGCAGAGAGGTTGGGGTTGGATTGGAGGCTGATTGGGATGTCGTGGTCCGAGATGTAACTTTTTGGATTCTGAGCTGCATCTGGCCTTGGCGCGCTAGTCCCAAAACAGAGCTAAAACACGTGACTGGTCATCTAGATTCAGGGGTTCGACTACGCAGTGTTTTGAATGGGACGCTTTACGAGGCCAAGCCTAGATATTCTTTTACGCATAGCGTCGCCTGCGCCGGAATGGGTTCTCAATTGAGGAACAGGATGGCAAAATCGGGGAAGAAACAATTGTCGACACATCAGATTTCCAATGCAGCTATGAATGAACGGGAATACGCTCAATGCGAAGCAACTCCGAGCTGCGACCTCGCACCGTAGGTTTTTGATCCGAGAGTCCTGCAAAGTCCTGATTCCTAGGCATTTCGTGATTTCTGCCTCGTTTGTAGCTTGGCTGCGCCACACATAATGTACGACTGCTCTGGGGCTCAAAAGGGAGTAAAGAGAGGCTGGTGATTGGGTGGGTTCTATCGGAAAGTCGTCGACGGCTTTGGCACTCTGCTCAGCTGTACAAGGAGTCCAGGACTCGCAATGGCCGAAAAGAGATCCCCAGCGACCAGCCTGTCCTGCTGGCAGGCGGCTGCTGCAGCAGAGTGCCAGAGTCGGCAGATAGATGGCTCCTTGCAGGCTTGCAAAAGGCCATGGCGGCCTCCTTTTCGGGGCTGTCAGCGCTATCCAGTACCGTAGTTGGCCTCATCTACAGTACGGGGTACGGTAAGTAGTGAGGGTGAGTACTCCGTACGCTTCCAGCCTCCAGCCTCCAGGCGATTGTGGATGGCAGACTAGCTGGGTAGGAATGGCACATTAGGCATTTGCCAGTGTAGGGCTGCTAGTCACCACCGCAAAGAAACCTGAGCACATCAAAAACACATAAATGTTTCGCGGTGATTCACTGCGGCGAGCAGTCAGGACTTGAAGAAAGGGGTCAGATCTGCCTAATGTAGTATATAATAAGTCGCCGACGCTGCTGCAAACCCGTTCCAGAACCATACACCTGTGCCAAAGAACAAACAAAGCCGCATCAAACGCCTGTACTGTAGCACCTCAGAGACTCCCCTACTACCCTAGCACATAAGCACCCATATAAGCACCCATCCACGCACCGCACACGCCCAAACTCTGCATCCAGTTGCATACAGCTCGCCTCATATCCTGTGCTGCTAAACTCCCTGCACTCCTCCACGTCCACTCGCCGTCTCGCGCAAGTCCGGCCCTCCCGTCAGCCTCAGGCACGCGCGCTAAGGACCTGTGCTCTTGCTCTTGCCTCGTCCTGCAACTTCGACCTCTCAACAACCAACTGACGAATTTCCATCTCCTATTCTCCACGATCTCAGCTCTTCAACACCACACCCAGAACTCTCTCTATCCAGTCGCTCCCTCGCACCTTTCAATCTCCAGACCTTCGAGATGGCGGAAATCCGTCGAAAGCTTGTCATTGTAGGCGATGGTGCCTGCGGAAAGACTTGCTTGTTGATGTACGTCTCCATCAGTCATCTTCCCATATCTTCGCAGATGCACATTAGCTGGTTACGATTGCTAACATCTTCGCAGCGTGTTCTCCAAGGGTACCTTCCCAGAGGTAAGATTTCCACTGAGACCCGTTCTATTCTAAGATACATTCAACCTCCCGCCTCGACCACACCGCGTCAACCCTCAAGATAGCCCCGTCCAAACCACAACGCAAACAATCATACAGAGTTAGATCACAGTGCTAACGGTGCGGGCGTATAGGTCTATGTCCCAACTGTCTTCGAGAACTACGTTGCCGATGTCGAGGTTGATGGAAAGCACGTCGAGTTAGCTCTATGGGATACGGCTGGCCAAGAAGATTATGACCGTCTCCGACCTCTCTCATACCCAGATTCGCATGTCATCCTCATCTGCTTTGCTGTCGACTCACCCGATTCGCTCGATAACGTCCAAGAGAAGGTACCGTCACCATTACATCTGCTGAAATTATGCTGGAGATAAGACATCGCTGACACGTGCACAAATATAGTGGATCTCGGAAGTCTTGCATTTCTGCAGTGGGCTCCCAATCATTCTCGTTGGCTGTAAGAAGGATCTGCGTTACGACCAGAAGACCATTGAGGAGCTTCACAAGACCAGCCAGAAGCCGGTTACTCCTGAGCAGGTAAGATCCCCTTGCAAAGCCGAACAAAGAAAACAAAAGCACAGGCACGAAAACCATTGCAAAGGACCAGTACTGATATTGCAATCTAGGGTGAGGAAATTCGCAAGAAGATCGGCGCCTACAAGTACCTTGAGTGTTCAGCAAAGACCAATGAGGGTGTCCGTGAGGTTTTCGAACATGCTACTCGCGCAGCTCTTTTGACCAAGAAGAAGAAGGAGAAGAAGTGCATTGTCCTGTAAAGCTACTATTATCGACTCCTCTTCTCTAATGCGAATCGGATTACTTTGCTGCCGATCCACTGTTAGGTGGTAAAAATGCTTCCGGGACGATATATGTGCTTGCAGATTGTGCATAGCCCTCGGCATTCATCTACCATCTTTGATATGGAAACCCCCTAACACTCGCAGACCTTATCACCTATTGCAAGGCGTCACTCTACCTCTTCATCGTCTCTGGTTCGGATACATCTTGGCATGGGGGCTTCTTCTCACTCTGTGCTGCGCAATTTCTTCTCTGTCTCTGCGTTTTCTGCAAGATCTTTGTTTGCGTGTCTCTTTTCTCCCTGCGCTAAGAGTGGATATGAATCATAAGGCTATGCTCATGCTGCGGCTCGTCTGTTCCTTGGGTGCGTTGTTGGAGGCTGGCAGGGAGAACTGGATGCGCATTTTGTACGGTGTAATAGCAATAGGCGTAGTCTATTAAGAGATCCTTTCGATATCAGGGTATGTTCCGGCATAAGCAGGAGATTGAATGGACGCAATATCTTCCATGGATTGTGTCTTTCGTGTGCTGACGTTTTAATGCGGGGTTTCATCCGTGTGCCTGGGTTCCACTTCTAGTTAATGTGTTCTTGAGGTTTGAATATCTCGATGAGTAAGGGATTTCCCCTCATTTTTTATTTAGAAACGATTTTAAATTCATTCTCCAAGACCCCCTCACCCTAATATCTGCAAAGCTCGGGTCACCCTTTTTCGTTCTTTTGCATTTCTAGGCAGCGATCATCATTTGATGGAATACAAGTGTGAGCTCATATCCCCATTAGAACCTTTGACTTGAAAATTTGAGTACTTTATAGTCTAATGTTTTGTAATCCGCTCTAAAGTGTTCCAAATTTGGTAACCGGTATCATGGGCGAGATGCTTTTAGTTTACTCCTTGAACATTGAATCGTGCACAAAAGTCTTGTGTTACTTGATTTAAAATAAAGTTGATTGACCGTAGTAACTGGATGTCGAAGTAGAAATACTTTGGATTATCCTTTTGAGAGCTTATGTCGCTTTGCTAGCTTTTTTTTGGGGGGGGGAGTGGATGCTACTCGTTGGTAGAAGGAAGTCGCCTTCGCTCTTGCTTGTTCCAGTTACATGGGCCGTTCCTCCGTGAAGCTCTCCCCAAATTTGGCTAGTTTGCGGAGAGGAGGGAAAGCTTCTAAAAGCAGCGGTAGATTACTTCGATAAGTTTGAAACGAACGACGACACTATTTGAGAAAGATATCTTCTGCTAATATCACTGCTATGGATCTTAGTGTCAAGGCTGCTGGAAGGGAGTACTTTGAGTACAAATAGTAGGCTGGATATGCAAAGGGCGACTCGAACATTCAAGGCCTGGATGTAGTGCTTTCAAATGACGAGATTGAGGAGAGGGAGAAGATGAGATGGGCCATGGTGAAGGAGCAGAAGGCATGGGAAATCGAACAGCAGGTTCTGAGGAACGAAGAGTCGAAAGAAGTTGCTGTGAAGAAGGCTAAGAGATCTGCAAACGAGGGAAAGAGTCTTACAATGATCGGAAATGATAAGAAATAGAGATAGCTGAGGTCAGAAAAGAGTTGGATGTCGTCGATCTTACGCAGGATGACGAGGATGAGTATTACACAGTATTGGGTGAGAACAACTGCCAAAATGAGAATATGGGTTTGAATAGTCCACTGACTGTGGAACACTCTCCTCCTGAAGACGCGTAAGTTATTCGCTACACGTCAAGTTCGGACAATAATTGCTGATTCCGGTAATAGCAAGGAGGAACCTGACTTCCCTTCCGCATTTTGGGCAAAACGTGCCGAACAGGTTAGGTTAAGCTATGTCAATGAGAGTGGCAAAAAGGGGGTCACACGAAGAAACTGATGGTATTATATAATCATTTTTGTGCTTGAATTTAGTTTCTAACCGAGCTTTTAGGAATGACCTTTTAAAGCGGGCGACCAAACGAATCAAAAAAAAGAGAGACACAAGGTAACTGTTCTTATAAAGATTCAAACACTTGTGAGCTTGGCTAATATGATACAGAGATTTCAATCACGTGGTTATGTCTCTTGTAAAGGAAGATACCAAGAGGGCGGTTATGCAGAAGCAGCAGCAACAATTGAGAAAGATGGCCGAAGAGCAAATGAAGCAGGAAAGAAGCGACATTACATCTTGATATGAAGTAGCTTGGCCAGAGATTAGTTTCTCAACTCCTAGCATTTTCGAGACTATGTAAGCCAATGTGTGTTGTTGACAGATTATTGTACAAGACATGAGATTCCCGTTGATCGTTACTGTTTCCCTGTTCTTCGTGCTTCTTTACCGTCTCTTCTCATGTGAGTGACTCTCCTTTTGTAAGTAATTGAGAACCTCTTCCATCGTTTCGTCTGGAAGTTGCTAGTCCTCCTTGATAGCCAATCAAATTGTAGATAGGGGTTGTACTTTCCGTGAGAAGAGTGAAATGACGTGTTTAGAATCGCAAGATACGAAACCTCTTAATTTGATATCCCCTAATTCACTGTTACTAAATCATCCTCAAATCGCTTAGCCTCTTCACCTTCACGGCTTCCAAGGACAGCACTATAAAATTCCATTTCCGCCATCCAATTTCTCCACCACTACATCGACGACTTCCATGTTGGCTTCGACATTCACCTCGCGGTCGTCACATTTTACATGCGGTTCGTCGGCAAGCCATCTCCAACAGATCGGCTCGATCGACTCTCCTCCGCAACCCAAACACTTATTCTCCAAGCAACACCATCACCCATAAGTCAAAATGTGCGTCACAGCATATATCCACAACTACAATTGTGATTGCTTACACGTCCGAAACTTCTATTGTATGAAGCAGATCGACCATACGTGCAAGCAGATCGACTACAACCCATGCCCTGATGCCATCGTCCGCCATGTTCAGACCCTCGCCGGTGGCTGCGCTGCCAAGTCTTCTAGGTCTCTCGTGCGAGGCCAGTGCGGAAAGGTATGAGCTTTTTCACCTTTCATTGCGGTTTTCGGGAAGGGTCGCCCAAGGAAGGTTCACCCCTTGGCTCCTTCCCAGCCCAGTTTTTTGTGTGATTGGAATCCCCCAACACATCTCTCTAACCACATTCTGGCTCTTAAATGGCGGCTATGAAATCATGGATCAAGAATACTTCAAAGCTAATGCTTACACCAGAAGACGGAAGAACACATTTTCCAGAGGACAGACAATCGCCAAAATATGATGTTTGTCGAGAACCAACTCCTTGTTGTGGATAACGGCCACTTCTACTTCAACCCAGAGCAGTGCCCATGCACCCGCGGTGGATGGAAGAAGATTCATGAATGTGGCGTTGGCAGAACCTACCTACACCCTTGGAGACACTTGGATGCCGCGGGGAAGACGATTGAGCGCGAAGGCTTGAAGGCAGTCAAGGTTGAAGAACAGGGCTTTGGAGAAGCTATGATGGATGATGGCGATGTTAAGATCAAGAAGGAGAAGAACGCTGGTGTCAAGGTCAAGGTCGAACCTGTTGACGATGTTGATATGCAGTGAGCACCTTTGACTGAGATCAACTGGAACGCTGGGTGCACTTATGGCAAAACGATGGTCGTGGATTCTTCGCGAAGACTCGGAAGGCTATCTCAGGGAATATGTTGCACGGAATCAAGATTGCGAAGAGTAATCAGCCGGGCCTCTACGCAAATCCTCTGCAAGTTTGCTACTGCTATTACTTGCCAATGGTTAGAGTATGGATTGGGAGATTTGCACCAGTAGCACAGCTTAGACTCAAATAAACACTTTTCCTCTATCTGGTTTCCTGTACACTGTTCTTTTCCCCCAAACCATTCAGGATATCGTTCTTCCGGGCTGTTTCATGTTAACTCAAATAGATCGAGCAACGTCGCGAATCCGCGAAAACCACTTCAAACGATCAAAACAACAATAAATTAAAACCATCTCAAACCTAACTTATCACAATCATTTGCTTCGCAATATGTGTAAGTTATACTTTGCAAATTATGAACTTGCGTGAATAACTCAAGGTCTTGAAGTGTCATGGTTGATTCGCTTCACGGCCAGCCTCGGATCATCCTAGGTCCCCACCTCGCTACGAGAGTACCTTTATAGATCAAATTAGGCAATTTTTATATTAAATTATATATAAATATATTCTAGGTTGCTACCAACAAACAATCACTCAGCTAACAAATAGCCGTCCCGGGAAAGGCGTAAAACTCGCCCACCCTCTCCGAAAAACTGGCTCGCCTGGTTCCAGCACACCACGTACCACCAGAGGTTCACCGCGCAGTCTCCATAAAGTGCGCCTATGACGGGGAATTGGGGCCGGTTTAGTAATAAACTCAGTTCGTCTGGTTTCCCGTGAGAAAGTCTTCGTATTGAGGCGAGTTGCGTGGTCTCCGTGCAGCGAGTCGCAAATTTGACACGAAGCGTGCTCAAAACAGCACAAGCGCAAAGAGAAATGAAAAAGCTCTTTCAGTACCCTTAGTATAATAATACTACATACGTACGCGATTACTGCACTTCATTATTTTTTTGTTTTATTTTAGAAGTCGCATAAGTGTTTCTTTTCGGAATCTCGCTTAACGAACCCCTTTTTTGGAACGTGGAATGTGAGAAATGTCGTGGGGTCCCTTGACTAAGAGATCACTCAGGACCTCAGGTTAACGAGTCTGCTAAGTCCTCATAATTTGCCATGTTGCAAGTTCCAAGCAATAAGCTACAATGTTTTTTTTTTGGGTGACCTACAGCCTCTAGAGTTATCTTTCGGGCTTTGGGTGTCAAGACAAACTTATAAGCCGCGATGTTTTTCGTTGTCCACACACGCCCAAGGGTCACGGCTTCCTTCTAGGTAGAGCGCACCTTCCTTCCTCCTTGAGTAGTGCTCAAAAGTACGCCTACTTCCCCGCTTCCCTTACTCTTTTTTCTTCAAATATTCATTTGCTATCCATATTTTATTCCACTCGAATTCTCATTAACATCTACACACACAACCACTAGATTTGAGTCTCGAGCTCAACTCTCCATTGCCCTGCTCGCCACTAAAAGCACTTCCATGCAACAACTTACACCTTCACGCAGGAACTTCAACATGAGCGGAAGTCATAAATCGAAGCGACAGAAGGAGCACAGGCGAAGACAACCCCGTCAAAATCAAGAACCTCCACAAGTGGTGCGCTCCCATTTTCATCTTGAGGATTCAAAATCCTGACGCTCTGACACTCTTAGTAGTACTCGTCGCAAGTTCAGCATGAAATCTCAGTGCAGCAGACAGGCAGCTCTTCGTTGCCAGTAGTTATAAGCACTTTAACGAAAAGAGACCCTCCGCAGGCGGCACAAGTTCAAGGCCCTGCTTTTCAAATTGGAATCCCACAGCAGGCTCCGCAAAATAAAAAAAACTGCCGTTCATATTGATATCCCACTGCAGCCTCTGCTCGGAGCACCGGCCTTCGTTCAGCCTCCACCAGAACCGTTCGTGCCACCATACAATGGAAACTTGCGTCTCCTGGACCACCGATTAATATCAGTACCTGGATATACGATGCTCGTGCACAGGCGTGAGGGGCCACTTGGTTCTCAAAATAATTCGCCTTCACACACTCCACTACCTCCACAAAACTACCCGGCTCCACAAGATGACCCGATTCCACCTCAGCAGGCCAACTTCGAAATTAATATCACTATCAATGTCCAAACAATAATCCACACCAACGCACAAACAGACGAAGAGAGTAGTACCGAGTCACCAAGTCCAGAAATCGAAAGCGGGATGGACGAGGAGGGAATCCCAGGGTCTTGGTCGCCCAACCCAATGGATTGGAATCAATCCATAGGAGCTACGGGCCACTCCTCTGACGATACGGACCCCAACACTTCTTCCAATGATTCACGTCCAACATCTGAAGAAGGAGATGGTGTACGGCCTAGTAAGAAGAGAAGAAAGACGCAAGAATGGTCGGAGTAGCACAAGAAGAAAGGAACCGTGTTAGAAAGGGATCATCAGTGGCGGGATTGCTGGATCATCAACGAGGGAGAAAGAAGCGAAACGTAAAGCAGAGAAGCAAAAGCGCTGAAAGAGCTTAAATCGTCGACGAAGCTTTTCGTATTTCAATCCCTCGTTCTAATTTCTAGCAATACAAGGACTACCACAATGCAAAGATTGCCCCAGGAAAATGATTCGTCTTGAAACAACACCCACATCTAGAAGGAAATTCGCATGGAGAGGACACGAGAACGACTTTGGCTTAGCCAAAACTAAGCGGTTTGCTCGAAGGCATGAGGAAGCCTCGACCATTCATGTAGAAACAATGGAGTACCTTTACCAGAACCAGTAAGTAAGTTACTTGCTCAAGAATTCCATCCTTGAAAGATTCCCTAAGCAAGGAGGCCAAGACGGTTAAAGAAAAGTTTTCCATGACATAAACATATCTAACCCTTTAAAAATTCTTAAACTTCTGTCAAAAAAAATCATTTCGTCATATCCTACAGATCTATTTTAGCACATCTATCTATTAACACTGAGTAACACCTCCCTCATTCCTTATAATCTTAAAAAACAGCCTGCACCAGGCTGATAACCATGACCAACACCCCGAATACCACGCATACAATAGCAGGTATAGTTTTCCAACTCCTGGTGCTAAGTTTAATGTAACACAACGGAGGTAATATATAAGCTAGCGCACAAGCACTTGTAGCGCCAATAAGCTCGAAAACAGCGCCCAGATCACAGGTGATGAGCGAGAGCGTCATGGCGCTAACGACGAGCGAGGTAGAGAAGATGAGATGCAGGTTCATGTTGAAGGGTTCGTGGGGGAACCAGTAATTGAACATGACTTCGCGGCAGACGAAGGCTTCGAGGGGGAGGGTGGTGAGCATGTTGAGGCCGAAGCAGAGGCGGGCGATGTTCACCATGGTGCTGTCTGCGGGGAAGTTGTTGAGGACGTTTCCTTGGGTGAGGGAGCCGAAGGTTAGGAAGCCGGCGAGTGCCATGGCCATGCAGGCTATCATGGAGATGGTGGTGCTGTAGTGGGTTACGCGGGAGAAGCGGTCGATGGTGGGGGTTTTGAGGGAGCCGTAGATGAGGAGGGAGTTGTGGTGGCAGACGAATGCTGAAAAAGAGAGTTAGAAATGAGAAAGAAAAGGGGTGTGAGAGGCACAAACCGAATGATATAACGCCAATGGCTTGGAATACGCCGTCGTTGATAGTTAAGAGGGGTAGTCCAAAACCGCCTCTTTCATCTGATGGAACAAAAAATCCTTGTGTGACAACTGTGATCAAAATGATTATCATACTTATTAACGCCAATGTGCTTGCTTTTGCTAACTATTCTGGTCAGCTCGAATTCCCTGCTTGAAAAAAAAGGACGTACCTTGGCAATATCTCGATATAAACTCAAAGGATAGCTAATCCCCAAGATAAAAATCACAATCACAGCCCTTCTATTAACCAACAAACTCAACACTGGTATATTCCTTAATCCAGGAAAGATAGCCGCCATGACGTGCGGTATCGTGTCTCCCACAATAATTCCAAACGCCACCATACCCCCAAATGCAAAAGCCCATTGTGCAATAGAAATAGCAATTAAGCCCGTTTTCCCAAAACAATGTTCCACTGTCCCTTGAAAGCTGTTGCTCCCACTTAGTTTGCTATTGATGACAATAAGCCGGATGGTCCAATCTACTGTAAATGTGAGCACTAGTAGCAATATTATGCCAGTAAGCAAACCAGCTTGTCTAAAGGCGTAAGGCTGCCCGATGATGCCGGCGCCAATGATGGAATTGGCCATATTCATAAATGCTGATCGCAGCCCAGACTTTGGACGTGTCCTCTCCCGTTCTGCCCATTCATGTACATCTTCATCGCCCCAGGGACTTGTAGCCAGCGTTACGGAGGGAGCCTCGATATCTGTGAGGAGGGGTACAAAGACTTGTGGGCGGTCGCGCGGCCGGACAGAGGCGAGTTACTGTAGGGAGGAGGAGCGCCATTTTCGCTTTGCTCAGTATCGACGGGAGGCAGGTCGAATCGTACGCGGTTCGGAGTTCGTGGTGTTCGAGGTTCGTTTTCAGGAGAGCTGCTGTGCTGGCCGGGGTGAACGACTAGGTCCTCGTCGTCTGAAGAATTGCCCGAGAGCAGGCCGCGATCTTCCTCGTTCGCGGGGTCGGTTGCGTTTTCGCCATCTCTGCGGGCATTTTGTTGTTTGGCCTTGGCCATGCTGTTATCGCGGTAGCATTGCGCTGGAAAAAGTGGTTGGATTAGGTGAGGCTTGTGAGGTGTTCTTTGACTGTCTAAGACCCCTGTGCTCGCTAAATTCCTTCCCGTGAGCTGCTCTATTTTTGGACAAGACGATTTGAGGCTCAAGAGTGGTTTGTGCATTGAGTGTTACACAACATCTAGAAAAAATAATACTGGGCTTGGGGGGCCATTGTGTGACCGAATTCTTGTTTGCGGGCATTTTGAATAAATGTATACTTGAATTGGGAAGAGAGATAGGGGCGATACTATCTGGAGTTTCGATGTTCTGGAGGAGTTCAGAGGTGCAAGATCAAACTCGAGGCATAATACGTGGAATAAATTAGCCCTCATCGAACTCGACCGAGTCCAATTAATAAGAAGATAGAATTACAAAGGTGCCAAGTCTATGTTTGGTAAAGTGGTCAATTATGTGTACTTATGACCATTCAAGTGTACAGATGGGGTTTCCATGCCCTCTTTTTGATGCGAGTCTGCCCTTATGCAGATTTTCCTCGCCATTATAATTACAATACATGCCTGCTGGGTATCGTCTATCCGCAGTGCGTCGTAATCTAACAGGAATCATAAATGGTATGATGAAGTTCTGGTAGGTTAAGCCAGAATTCAGGTGAAAAGAAAGGCCGTGAAAAGGATCAATGCGGAGATGCCAGTGAAGCTGCTGCTACATAACTTCACACCGCTTGATTTGGTTGGTGTGACGGCAGGACCAGAACCAGATGTGGATTGTGCTGCCGCACTTGCTGCGGTAGTGGTTTCATGGCCACTTAGAAAGCCAGGTGCGCCAGTCGTAGTTGTAGAAGATGAACCAGTAGCACTCGAAACTTTCGAAACAGTGCTCGACGAACCAGTCATAGAGCCAGTTGATGTTGATCCTGTGGAAACCGTGTTAGATTGTGTTCCCAAATTTGATGATCCAGTGGCCTGAGCCGTGGCCAAAGTCGTCGAGATTGTGGAGGATTGGATTGTGGAGGAGGTCAACGCACCAGTGGAGGAGGCCGAGGCCGAAGAGGTAGCAGTCGCAATAGACTTTTGCGCAAAGCCTGCTCCAGTCAGTAATTAGATTCCACGTAATGGGGTATGACAACTGACCAACTCGAGTTTGATCATAATCAAAGACCGCATAAACATTTTTCAGAAATGTATCACCAATTAACCAGGAACTTTGATCCACAACACCAACACCATAAATATTACTTGTACATACTCCATTGACAGATGGGGATATCCAGTCACTTGGGGAGATGGTATAGGTGTTCGATCCGAAGGATATAGTGGCCGAATCTGTCGTAGAGCAAGGAACTGTGTAGGTCGTCCCGTCACTAGATGATGCTCCTTTGATTAACGCATGAAATATCTTTACATCACTTGGCGGGCCAAAAATGAAAGAAGTGCCTGTATCAATGTACGCAATTCGTCCTGTGATCCCAGCTTGGGTGGTTCCGAAACCAACATTGGCCATATTGAGCGCCCAGTCTCCAGGTGAATTTGTAGCAACGGGATAATAGTTTAAGCTACCACTGTACCTAGAAGTATCAGGTGCCCCAAAATTGATCTCGCCGTTATTGGGGCCATCCGAGTCTCTGTTGAGACTGACACCAAAGATATTTGCTTTCAGGGCCTTGGAAGCAACAAGGGACTCCCAAAAGTGAGGGGTGGATGACTTTGCCAATGAAAGACCCAGGATCCCGTCTATCGGAAAATGGCTAAAGTCATCGCTGGCGGAAGTGGCAATTCCAATCGAAGTAGTAATCGTGATTCCAGCGATGGAGAGGGTATCTTGTCCCATGGAGCCGCTAACATTCCCGGACCCATAGCTAATGCTAAATGGCACAGCGAGATCCTTGAAAGTCTTCGAATTTGCCGCCCCGAAGGTGTCATGTGTTTTGCAGGGGGCCGAGGTACAAGAAGGGCCCATCACCCAACTTGTACCAGCCCCCGTATCCAGTAGCATATACATGGGCGTGCTAGCAGAGCCTAGGAATACTTGAGCGAAGTAGGAGAAGTCAGTGCCATCTTGGTCGATGCCAGCACTGTTGGTCTGTGAAGGAGCCGCTGCCGATACAATTGAATACGTGTTCGTCCGCTTCGAGCCCAAACCCCGATCTTCAACGCCTTCAACCAGAGTTGCGAAGGGTCCTTGGTATTTACGCTTCAATCTGTTTGCAAGCTTTCTGATCTGTAAATCACGAGGGATATCATTCTAAATCTCAGTCAGCATTGCTCAAGTCGAGTACTATAGCTGTGATGAAATACCTCGGGAACTCTCTGTACCAACTTTAAGGTGAAATCTGGTTGGAGAGTCTCGGCCGCCGCGGAACGCTTTGATTGTGAGCAGCCTTCATTAAGAGCACATCTGTATTCGGGGAAATAAAAGTATGAAGCCTGGACTATAGAAGCCAGCGCTACCACCGCGATGAAGTTCTTGATGATGAACATGGTTACCGTTCGCCGATTCCCTCACTCCAGTACCGCGTTTCGATCTCTCAACTTCAATCCAAATTCACGTCACCATTGAAGAGACCGCAAATGGCGTGAAAACTTTCGAGGTAGCGTTTTCCTTTCGAGTTCGAGTCCAAGGAACACGGAAGAAAGATACTCGAGCCACGTGCGGAGCTTAGTTGAGGTTGGAAGACTGAAAACCAAAGGGTGAATTTGGTTCGAGAAGTTGGAAAGACCCCAAGTTAAGAGGTGATCGCCTAAATAGTAAAGTAGGGTCCCCGGGCGGATAGTCGTCAACAGTAAAGGCGCGTATTTCCGTTTTCCTCCTGTGAATCGAGTTGGAAGCGAAGCCGAAAAAGTGAAATCAGTCCTTGGAATGCTCGATGTTCGTGAGATGCTGCTTCTAGGTCAAAGGGTCCGATGAATCTGCAGTTCTCTATTGTACCAGATCTCCTGCTTTATTGTTTTTTGTACGTGGATGAAGAGATCTTAAAGGCAATTGATTTGTATTGTAAATCCGTGAAATGATTGTCCAGAAGTTTAGGCGTAATGGTTTCTGACGTAGAGAAGATCCTACTTCCAAGATATCCTGTTGCCCCGCAGTTGCATGAAAAGTATGCGTGACGAGCTGCAGACTGACAACAGCTGTTCCAGTTGTTTCCTTTTTCTCTCAGTTTGCTGACCTTGGATTGCTAAAAGGACGCGGGGTAAGATTTGGAGAATACTGGAGTCGATTGAATCTCGAAGATATCCAGCATGAATATTGACTCTACTGCCAGGAAACCCTTCGCGACAAATTCAATTGCTTTTTTGCGAAAACCAGACGGCCGAGGAAAATAGAAGGACTAATTCCACCGTTTGAGATGGTGAGCGATTGGCAGAGACGTATGAGATGTTTTGAGACACGACTGCGAGTACCGGACTCCTGGACTTGGATATTATGATTATATTCGCAAAAACACCGGCAAACATGCACAGTACGGTAATATATGAACAGGTCGAAGGCAGCCAAGTCGTCGACGTTATTTTATTACAAGGAAATCGCGGTGGTGGAGTGCAATCGAAGGAATTCCAGACGTCGACCCAGAGAACGGAGATATGCAGAACGAGGCGGGAATTATGCAATTGATTCACAACTGTTGTCGCTGGAGAAAAAGGAAATACCACAGGAATGCTGAAGGAATACCGTACAGAGGCGAATTTCGCGGTGAGAGGTGAGAGGTGAGAGGTGAGAGGTGAGAGGTGAGAGGTGGAGGAGGTGAAGAGAGAGGTTAGAAGG
>JAAMPI010001287.1:0-16498 GCA_013054445.1 Cudoniella acicularis
AGGAGTGGGGGTGGTTTGGGTGGGGGAAGAGTAGTGGGTGAGAATGAGGATGGAGTGTTAGGCAGACAGTTTGTGAGTGAGCAGGCGGTGAGGATTGTGTTGAATGGGTTTAAGGCTTTTGAGGAGAGTGGTTGAGGTAGAGAGAGGTGGGGAAGAGGAGAAATTAGATTGCGAGAACAAACACTGCGGTATTGTGACTAGACTTTAGAAGGAGAATACAAATAGGCTGAGGGGAATTTAAACGTCAAAACGAATTTCTTGCGTGTATTTTCTATATATGACCCATCTCTAAACAACAAGTTGAGGATCTAAACCAGCAATATCTGCACTCCTCGCCTCTCCATCAAAAATAATCTCACTAATAAGCTTTCCCGTCGCAGGAGCATTATGAATCCCCCAACAACTATGTCCCGTCGCCATCAAGAGCCCCGGAATTCCCGTTTTTCCAATCAACGGGCCACCTGAACCACCCACATCGACGGTGGGCAAATAACATGCTCTTCGACTTGTCACAACTCCTTCTCGTAAATCGTCCGAGATTCCCCCAATGGCGTCCACGATATCCTGACATTTCTCCTTGGAAACTTCAACTTCGTCGGTGTTTGCTGGGAGCGGCATTTCGTTGTCTCCTGTGCCGCAGACGTAGACTTCGTTGTTGGGTCGAGAATAGATTTCGGGACTCATGATCTTTGTTGTTTCCAATGGCGTTCCTGAGAGTTCTTCGTCTGTTGCTGTGAGTGGGACTGTTATTTCTGTGAATAAACAATAGGCTGAAACGGGTTTGGGTGGTCGAATCGTTATGCTGTGGGCTCGTAATGCTGCTATGGGCGCTGGTGGGTATAGAACTGGTGTCCAGGGTCCGGCGGCGAGAACGATGATATCGGCGGGTATTGTTTGGGATTCAAATGTTCCTTTGTCGGTGTAGGTCACGGACTCAACTCTTTTCTGGCCAAACACGTATGGTTCTCCTTCTTCGGACTTATCGGGAAATCCATAGTTGATTTTGTCAACTGAGCCAAGTATCACTTTGGCACTACCCTCTTCCGCAAGTCTTGCCATAGCGGTGGTGAAATGAAACGGCTGTACCTGGGCCGTTGCGCTAGAAGTGGAAATATCCTCGTAAGTTTCCACACATTTCGAATTGAACCAGTCCAAGTCCTCCGGTAATTCCGACTCCGGTAAGTTCCTCGAGTCATTTTGCTGATATTTCTGTTTTCCTAAAGGGATCCAGGATCGTAGCTGAGCCCAAGTCGAACTTGGCAAAGCTGGTAAGTTCCGGTCCCTCGCAATGAGTTTTCCACAGTGAATTCGTCGGTAACCCCACAACTCTTCACCGTTGTGCTCTTCGGCCAGTTCACTGTGGAGATCAAAGCTTAAGGGGACGATACTGGTGGGATAAGCCCATTGAGCGAGTAATCCGCCTGCTTTTCCAGATGCGCCGCCTCCAATTCGGGTGGCTTCAAGGAGGGTTATAGAGTGGACTGATGGGTCATAGGAGGGGTGTCGTGTGAGATAGTATGCGGTTGTGCAGCCCACGATGCCTCCGCCTGAATTTCAATGTTAGGACAGCACTGGATATAGAAATGAAAATAAGATGTCGTATATTCTTACCCACAACCACGATATTCAATTTGTTTTCTACCATCGTTCGTGACTGATCCCCCCACTTAATAAGACTAGGATGCAGTGTGTGCAGCCGTTTCAAACCCCTTTTAAGATCGGAAGATGTGAGACACGCCAACTGTTCACAGACCCTCTTCAGGCGGATCTTTGAGCGCACAATTTGAGCTTTCACGCAAGCACGCACTACTTGAGTGTCGATGAGGGTATCCGGGTATGAAAGGTGGGAGATGCCATCTTTGTAAAATGAAATAGGATATGGTTGGAGATGTTGAAAATGAAGATGCGGCATGATGAGAAGAGGTTCGCGCTAGTCATGCAAGAATCATCAGATCTTGACAAGCGAGCCGTCTCAAGGGGAATGAATTTCCATCCATCAGGTGACTGCGGCCTTTGACTCAGAGGTGACCTGGCCAATCAGATGCTTCGGGTTTCTGATGATATATTTAGATAAAGGATGTTATTTTTAGTGAATTTTCAAATATAAAGTGAATTTGTAGATATAAAAGGAATGATTAAATATTAAATGAATTTCTGAAAGGGGAAAATGGGAATTATTCTAGAAATTCCTGTTACAGGCTCACTGAACCCCTGAACGAGGAAGTCCTTGAATTCACCTACATTTGGAACCAGGATAAAGAAAAATATAACTTCGAGCCGAAACTAATTATTTCCAGATCCTGAAATAGAAAAGTTTCATTTCAAAAAGAATTTTCTCAGGATATGTACCGTAATCAAAGCCTGGCCTTTGTCACATCCTTTGCCTTCTCACCAATCAACTCCCACCCCTGATCACGATAACTCCTTGGCCAAATACCATTCCTCCCGGGTGCCAAAATGCCATTCGGATCCAAAGCATCCTTAATAGTCTCATTAAATTTCCTTAAAGCGCCATCATTCCAACTATACGTCTCCGCAACCTGATCCGCAAACAACAAATGCGTTCGATATTCCCCGAATCCCTCTTTCGCAGCTGCAGATATCATTTCTCTCATTAAACCTCTTGCTCGAGATTTTTCATCGGGGTCGGCTCGGTTGTAAACGATGTTGGCGATGTAGTGCATTTCTCTTCCTGCGACGCAGAGGGTGGGAAAGGTGTCGAACCCCCAATTTTGGTGGAGCTTTTCGATGATAGTATGGATTTTCCTGGCATCTTTTGATTTTGTTGGTGTGATTGGAGAGAAGAACAAATGAGCTGCGTTTGGTTTCCAATTTAACCAGTCAAGTTCTTTTAAAACCGGGACGCCGCTGCAGACTTGAACGCGGCTGTGAAGATAATGATCGGCTGGTACATCGGAGGGAAGATAGAATTTGCTTCCGGGAATTTTCCCAAATTCCACTTTGATAAGTGCAAGTTGTGAGGAAATTGATGCTTGATCTCCGTATTGTGTTCCATAGAAAACCCAAGAGATATTCCCGAATGGTAGTTCCTTCAGCCCTTCTCTAATCGCCTCTCGAGTAACTCTTCCAGGGCCTGAATACCAATGACTTCGCGGTTTTCCAGTAACAGCAAGTTCTTGAATTGCATGACGGAGCTGAGGCACATTTCCAAGGATTCTCTTCACTGCCAAAGGTCGAATTATATCCACAATCTTCTCAAAATCGTCCTCTCGCGGGAAAGTTATCATATAAGATTGATATTCCGTTGCAGGCATGAGCCAAAATCCCATTTTCGTAACGATTCCAAAATTGCTTTGACTGAATATTCCATCTATGGAAGGTCCAAATGCATGCTGGAAACAGGTCCAGGTGGGATTGTCGGCGCCGTCTTTTCCGGGTATTGCTCCCATTCCTGTTCTTAGGAGTTCGCCATTTGGGAGGACGATTTCCATTCCGCAGTGGTTTGCGAAGTGGTCACCGTATGGGGTATATCTTTGATCTTTAGCTAACTTTCTGTAAAATTTGGCAAGTGACATACCCGACACCTCGATCAATTGCATTCCCGAGCACGCTTCCTCCTCCAAGATCAGGCGTATCAATCCAAAGTGGAAGGCCTCAAACCGTCAGCAAACGTAACTCTAGTCCATGAGTTACCACTTCTCTCACCAGTCTTCTGAACTTCCTCATAAAGCTTAAAATACGAAACTCCAGGCTCAACCATACACGAAGCATTCTCCTCATCAATATTCAAAACCTTATTCATATTTCTTCCTAAATCAACAACTACAGAACCTGGAACTCTCGGAGCAGCACCTCCATACCCAAGATTTCGACCCATGGAAATTGGATAAATGGGAATCTTGAACTCGTTTGCCCATTTTACAATGGATTGGACTTCGGATGCGTTGGATGGGTATACTACGGCGCTGCATACCATTTCTTCTTGTTCGATAACGTGGTATGCATCGTGTGTGTTTCTGGTGATTTTTCTTTAGAAATCCTGAAGTGTTTTGGGGTGGTGATAAAACTTACGGGTGTTCCATGTACCAGCCGTCAACCAGTGGCTTGTTGTTCAATTCGACTGCCTGCTTGATAAGAACTTTCTCTAAAGCGGTAATTGCAACATCGAAAGTTTCTTGTGTTATGTTGGGAGGTAATTTGAGTGGCTTTTGACGCGGAATACTCTCGGGAAGTGTTTTCAAAGAGTAAGAACGCTCTTTCGCCGCCTTCGCTTCGGCTTGTAGACGTTCTGGGATTCCGCTGTGCCCCGAGGCCAACGTAGGGATTGGTTTGAACTTCGACATTGGCACTGTATCCAGAAAACTCACAAATTCAGGAAGAGAAAGTTCCAAGTGTCCATGTGCAAATTTCAAAGAAGTGGTGAATGTCAACAATCACAAGCGACTCACTTGAAAATTAAACGATTCGTCATATCCCTTTTATTACGTATTGATGACAAAGATGGAGATCAAGGGTAGTTTCCTTTTGGGCACAAGAAAGGTTTCTTTGGTAAGTTTTGGTTGGGTGGGATAAATCCTCGACTTGGATGTGGGAATGTGGGGCCGAAAAGGGGGATTGACTGCGGGGTAAAGTGCCACTTCGCAGTTGTCACTGATCGAATGATACCACGGCATTCGAGGCACCTTGCATGCCGTGTATTGAAATTTATTTGAAGTAAAGCAATTTAGATTCTCGTAGACATTTTATTTTTTGATGTCTTTGAATATTTATACTTTGACCCATCCGTCATCTATTATTGATTGTGACTTTTCAAAGTCATGGCGGAGCAACTTAAAGGTAAATAATAAATCTGTGGAGAAATGACTCATACTGAAGCACTCCATAGTAATAATCGTCGGCGCAGGCCTCGGCGGTTGCGCAGCAGCAATGGCAATGCACTACCAAGGCTTCTCGGTCCAAATCTTCGAAAAAGTGCATAAATTCTCCCGCCTAGGAGACAGTCTCGGTCTTGGCGAAAACGCCCTGAAACTGTTGCAAAGATGGGGCTTACACGATCAATTAATCGCAATTGGAAATAAGAGCGAGTTTATGCAGATTAGGAGGTGGCATGATGGGAAAATCCTCGCGCAGCAGCCGCTGATGGATATGGCGGGGTACATTGGTCATAGAGGGGATTATCATGAGGAGTTTTTGAAACGGGTGGCGGAGTTAGGGATTCCGGTGAGGATGGGGTGTAATGTGAGTTTTTTCTGAATGAAAAGGGGGAAAGGGAAAGGTGTTGATGGGAAATAGGTTGTGGAGTATGATGAGGATAAGCCTTCGGTGAAGCTAAGCAACGGTGAAGTTCATGCAGCGGATGTAGTCGTTGCAGCTGATGGCAAGTATCTCTCCAATCTAAGAAAGTTATGACTGACAAAAGAAGGCATTAAATCAACAGCACGAGAACTGGTTCTAGGCTTTGAAGACAAGCCCAAATCCTCAGGCTATGCCTGTTTCCGCGCCTATTTCAAAGGCGCCTACCTCAAAGAAGACCCCATCTGCCGCGAATTCATCGAAAAAGAATGCGTAAACATCTGGATCGGAAACGACACACACATCGTTCAAAACACTTTACGAGACGGGGAAGAATTCAACTGGATCCTAACACACAAAGACACAGAAGATATTAAAGAATCATGGTTTCAAGCAGGGGATATGAATGAGGTGCGGAAATTGATAAAGGGGTGTGATAGGAGGATTGTGGCGGCGATTGAGAAGACGGAGGAGTGTCTTGATTGGAAGATTTGTTATAGGGAGCCGATTCCGTCATGGGTTAGTCGGAGCCATAGGGTTGTTTTGCTGGGGGATTCGTGTCATCCGCATTTGCCGACGAGTGCGCAGGGTGCATCTCAAGCGACAGAGAGCGCGGCGGTTTTGGCGTTGTGTTTGAAGTTGACTGGGAAGGGGAATGTTCCTTTGGCGGTGAGTACATGAATTCCTTTCCCTCTTCGTTTCGTTGTCTTTGAAGTATGCTGATAGAAGCTAGACGAGAGTTTATGAGAAGCTTAGATTTGGAAGAGTGAGGCTTTCCCAGTTGAATGGAGAAGATTTGAGGGACCGTTGGCACAATGCCTTGAAAGACTTAGATGACGATGTGGAAATAGACCCAGAAGATCTTAAAATTAGAGTGAGAAAATCATTTTCCAGCTTTTTGTTTTCTGCTAACGTTCAATTCCTAGAATCGGTGGCTTTATGCTTTTGATGCTGAAGCGGATACAATACTGAGATGGGATGAGGTTTCAGCAAAAGTACAGAAGGAACTTGATAGCGGGGAAATTACTCCTTTATTCTAGGAAGATGTAATTGAGCAATGCAAATGAATACGCTTAGAACCTAGAAGTAAACGAGAGTCTCACTGCCGAAATCACATAAGTAAAATCCAAATCTGTAAGTGACAGGAACGACATGATTAGCAAGTGAGAAAGAAATGAGGTTAGCCTATCGCTAATTCATGAAGATGCTTTTCAAATTCGTCTGATGTTCTTCGCCATTTTTCTAACCAGTTTCTTCTTGTATTACCTCTTCATTATCAGCCAATGACGACTCATCCAAGAATTCTTGATTCCTGGGCCAGAGCCAGGAAGCGTTATTGGCCAGTGGCCACCTCGCAATACAAGTAAAATCTGCAGTCAATCCCTACTAAGCAGAAACACAGCCTCATTTCAGCGACACCTACGATTCCTTTCCCACGACAGCCCTCCTAAAGATAACGTCAAGAAACAGTACCATCAAGTCATACCTGCTATGTCTGTTGGCTTTGGATTCTCAGTCGGGGACTTTATCGCAGCCCTCGAGCTCGTCACAATGGTATTAAACGCTCTACGGGAGAGTGGTGGCGCGTTAGCCGAGTACCAAGCGCTAATTTCTCAACTCTACACACTTGAGTGTGCCCTCATTTAAGTCAATGAGCTTGAAATAGACGAAGCTCAAAATGCATAGGTGGTTGCGCTGAGGTAGGCGGCTGCGTAGCGTCGGAGGACAATTGACGCATTTAGAGAGAAGATAATGAAATACCAACCGAGTTTGAGGGCAGGAGGTAGTAGAAGTAAAGTTAAAGATGCGTGGAGGATAGTTCAATGGGCGGTGTGTAAGGATGATATTGTGAAGTTCAAGATGGATTTGATGGTATATACTGAGAGTATTGAGTTGTTGATGACGATTCAGATGTAAGCTTAGGGACACCGTTTTGGTGCTGAAAGGCTGACATTTTTAGGAATGTATTGAGAAAAGAAGCTAAGAAAAATAAGGACAACCATCGATCGATTATGGGAAGAGTTCAGGATTCATATCTTGGGTGTATGGGAAGGTTGTCAATTCTACTTGAACACGCATCATCGTAAGGGGCATAGGCAATATTATTGGTAGACATCAACTAATGAGCCTACAGTGGTTTGACACAAGGAAAACAACTCATTGAGATGACAGGGAAAGTCATTTGAGTACGTATCAATGAGAGCTTTACTGAAATATTAACAGAATTCATAGTCAAACAAATATTTCTGATTTTGCAAATCGTTTTGGAGATTCAGAACATTGTTACCAGAATACCCCTAGACTCAGGATTAATTTTTTCTTTCGCTGGTTCCGTTTTAGTCTCTGGACGTGAGCAGCTGCTGCTTTAGCCTGAGCCGAGGGTGAGTCTACCTGAGCAGAGCCTGAGCACAGCCTGAGCATCCTGAGCATGCCCTGAGTTAGCCTGCACGCCAATTTGGAGCCCATTTTGGCCTCCTATGTGCCCCGGTTACAGTTTCCTTGCCGATCTTTACCCGGGAATCCGTTTCTGCTCCCTCACAGGGTTTCTGCCGGAGCTGGTCTTGGATCCCGTCGCCTTCGTAAATGGTGTGGTGTTATCGGAGAGCCTCGCGAAGTGTCTGGCGGCACTGCTGCGCTTCCTCCGCATTTTCACGAATCATGGATCCCTACAGCAAATATGTAGAGTCCACACAAGCAGATAGAGAATAGGGCTGTCATGCACATGCACTTCGACTCATCGCTGTGCCTTGCCAACAATCACGACGCCTGCCTCAATCTTCACCTCGACTACAGCGAAATAATCATCAACTTTATCTCAAACTCTGTCGATTTGAATTTCTAATCACGGGCCCTGAACAGCACTTGTCGACAATCCTGCTTCAGAGATTGAGAGCGCCCAGTCACAGATGAGGCTGTATGTCTCGGCATGTGACAGCGCAGCCTGCTGAACAAAGAGAGCATAATTTTTCTCAGGAGTTAAACACTTTAGGCCATGGATCCGTTGACTGCCTTGTCGGTGGCAGGTACAATCATCCAGTTCGTCGATTTCGGGAGTAATTTGCTCGAAAACAGCATCCAGCTCTACAATTCCTCTCGAGGCTCGTTAAAGGGCTACGAAGAATTGAAACTCGTCACTGGAGATCTTCAATGTGTCATTGCTAAGTTACGAGGGAGCTTCTCTGCTAGGGAAACAGAACCTGTGCCTCCACTGGCCGAAAACGATGACTTCCAGCAGAATCTTGAAAGGATTTGTGACGAGGCTGCTAGGATTGCCACCGAGCTGCTCGAGAAATTGAATGGTCTGATGGTCAAGGATGGAGAACATCGGGGATGGAAAAGTCTTAAGGCTGCCGTGAAAGCCGCATGGTCACACAAGGAGATTCAGTCTTTAGAAAAGCGACTTTTGCTTCTCAAGGAGTCTTTGCATTCAGGTTCAATCCACCTGCTAGGGTAAGCTTCAGTCATCAGTGGATTTTTTTTACCGAGTGCCAACTGACCGTGAGAAGGCAGAATATTGACGCCGCTTTCATTCTGTCGTCCCGTAGATTCGACACCCTTGAGGCGCAGACACAGCAAATACTCGAAGCTATCGGAAACACAAAACAGAGCCTTTCTCATGACCTCTTTGAGTTTCTCACTAAACTTCTATGTCGTTCTGAATCCTTGAATCAGGACGAACATCGCAAGACCCGCCAGATGATCGCCGATCTGAGATATGGCAAAACTCCGTCTTCAGGTGTGGATGTGATCACTGCTGAGATCGAAATGCTTAGTGTGGGTCATGAAGATGAAAAACTATTGCGACGCACACTTCAAAAGACAGTCCTAGGCCTGTTGCAATACCCCTACATGACAGATAGATACGAACAGTTGGTCGAGGCTCATCCGCAAACTTTTGATTGGATATTTTACAGTTCTGGCAAGTGGCAATATCCTTGGACCGACTTCGGGAAGTGGTTGAAGGAGGGCCAGGGTATATATTGGATGAATGGAAAACCCGCTTCTGGGAAGTCGACATTAATGAAGCACATTTACGACGATAGAAGGACAAACGAATACCTACAACAATGGAGTCATAAAGGAAAAGCAAGACCCGTCCCGTGCTGTTTAGTGACGTTCTTCTTTTGGAGCACTGGAACAGCCTTGCAGAAAAGTCAAGAAGGACTACTTCGTTCTCTGTTGTTCCAAGTCCTTGGTCAATACCCGAATCTCATTCCTCTTGTTTTCCCGGCCAGGTGGGCTCAACTCTATTCCGGCTCGTTGAGCCTTGGAAATGAAGTTCACCCCCAACCATGGTCCAGCCGGCAACTCCACGATGCATTCGAACGCTTGATTCGCCAAACACAGTATCCCCTGAACATATGCTTCTGTATCGATGGTTTGGACGAATTCAGTGGAGATACAGAACGGCTTTGCTTGTTCTTCAAGCGAATGGGCAGCATGTCAAAGACTGCGAAACTCTGCTTATCGAGTCGGCCTTGGGTTGAATTCAAACATAACTTCGAAGACTGCGCAAGTCTGAGGCTGCAGGACCTTACGGCCAACGATATCAGCACATATGTCAACGGCAAGCTGCGTGCAAGTACAGCGTTTACACAACTTACAACTCGTGATAAAGACCTTGCCTCGAAGCTTGCAAATGAAATTGTGGATAGAGCTCAAGGTGTCTTTCTATGGGTGAAAATAGTTGTGGACCTCCTCCTCAAGGGTATCAATAACCGGGATACGATTCCGCAACTATGGACACGTCTAGAGTCTATCCCGACAGAGCTTTACTCTTTATACGAATCACTCTTGTCTCAGATTGATCCTATATACTTTGATTGGGCTTCGAAATCGTTTCAAACTATGGTAGCTTCAGCACGGCTCTCATGCGATCCATTCAGAAAATCGACCTTCCGAGAAGCCGGGCAAGATCTTTCAGGGGGTGTTGAATCAAGTATCGGAGTCAGTCCAATAACTTTGATCGAGTTTTCGTTCGCTCTGCAGGAAGATTACTGTTTAGACAGTACGAAGGTCATGTCCACGAGTCAACTACTCTCACAATGTGAAGAGACTCTGGTCCCCACCCCTTTACAGCTCGGTGCGCTGGGGATTTTCCCCTCGAAGTCTTTGGACCCCCCTGAAAGACTGAATGAGTTTGTCTGCTTTTCATTTTCGGGGGGATAATCCGCTGGATGCACAGAACAGCCCCATGACTTCGTGCGTGGACGTGCGACATGGGGGAAGGCCATCAATGACGATTGTTTCAGAGATCCACAAGTCTGCTGTCGGCTCATGAAAGCCAGTTGCATTTCTCTGAAAGAGTTGGCTGACAAGCTAGGCAACCCAATGGCCAGTGAAGGGCAGGAAAAAGCTTTTGTTCATAACGCTATGATATATGCTTACTACGCCGATGGACATCCGCCCACGAGGACGATTAGGTCTAAGCTTCTTTCAGGGCTCTGGAGTATGGAAATTTCGGCTAAGAGATCTACACTGCTTCTTATTCAGAACAAATTGATGAATAAAGCTACGTGTTACTGTCTTTCGGATTTCGTGGAAGAGATCCTATCCAAGCAACATCCATTGGTTCGGCAAGCATCAGCAAAAGCATTGCTAAGTCTTCTATGCAGTTCTTCGCGCTTTTCATCGGCGCGATATCCATACCCAACTCGCAGAATTCTTGAATGTTTAATCAAGATAGGAGACTTTGCTCCAAGGTTCGTCTCAGATGTGAAAGACGCGGAAAAGTGGGCAAAATTGCCAACAGTCAGAGGGGAATTTGAAACCCGCAAGTCCGTTACGGACCCGAATTCGAATCGCACTGTTACAGCTTATGAAGCTTCCCGGTTCATTGAAAGTCATCTTTCAATGATTGATTGCTTTTTAAAAGCTGACGCTGATCCAACAGATTCCCTGGCTTATCTGCCGAGAAATTTCGTCCTACCGATGGAGGCCATGCAAGAAACAATTGAAAAGTCTGTGCAGGTTTACAGGGACAATTCCTCAAACCCAGAGTCTGTGCATACAGCCATCGTTCTCGACAATATCAAAACAGCTCTCTTCGACGAGGCTCGTCGTCAGATTGAGGATAATTCTTTCGATAAGAAAAGGAAACGATTTGCTACTCAAAAGAAGGAAGTCATTCTTCTCTCGGACGAGTCGGAGTCCGACCACGTGATATTCTCGGACGAGAGGCCCATTGATCGAGAGAAAAGGGTCAAAATCAAGAAGGATGATTGAGATCGAGTTTCCATTTAAGAGGCCGTCCTGAGGCCCTCTTCCATACTCGCATCCCAAGTTCTTTTTACCGCACAGCCATGTCTGTGAAACTCCTGGGTCTGGGGAAGAGGATCCACTCTTGACTCTCCACTTTCAGGAAATCCTGATTGTTTCATACTTTCTCTAAAACACTGTTTGTTGGCCAAGCCTAAGAAAAGCCTGGGATGGTTCTGCCAAGGTTAGCCTGCTGGGCATCAACCCACAAATCCCCACAAAACATCAGCTAGGATTCTAATTATGAGAATGAGGCTTGAGAAATTTCCAACCATGACGCCCAGTCTAGCGAAACGAAACCAAAATGCAAACTTCATTTGAGCGTGACGTGATTGGTGCGGAGTTAATTTAAAAGCTTTCTCTCATGAAGATCGAACCCCGTTGACTAAAACAGTAACGTGAAGTTGAGGTGAGATATAATAATTAACTTTAAATACTTTGCAACGGACATGAAATGCTCAATGACTTTGGTGAAGCAACTCTTTTCTGCCCAGTCAGACCACATGGCGAGCATCATGTGAGAATGTACAGTGGGTTTGGTATTTCTTCATGAGAATCAATGCCGATCGACCCTTTTCTGCCTAGTGAAACGACAAGGTGAACCTCATGATGGAAATATGCAGCGATCCCAACTTTTCCTCGTGAGATCCAATGGCCATTAGCCCTCATAGGCCTGTACTAGAACGACTCAGCGGTGCTTAGGATGCTCAGGTGAGTTGCTCAGGGTACTCGGGTTAATCAGGCGAGTTGACTGAGCCGAGGGTGAGCCGAGGGTGATCAGCGCCTGAGCAAGAGCGGCAAGCTTACTAACCCCATGCGACGCATAAGGAAGAGAAAATTGATTCATGATACCGAGACAGGTAGATCGCCAGCAACCAGTTTACCTAGCCGACGCACTCGGCCGACATACGCCTTTCCATCTCGAGTTCATTACTTGCGCTGAGGTAAGTAGCCCCGTCGGTAACATTTACAACGGCTAATAATTAAAGTCGTTGACTGCCGTGCTCCAAAATAATTTTAAAAACATTGGTTATACTGCTAAGAGGATCCAGAATGGGCAATTTGCCATTCAAGATGTTTTTACTTACAGAGATGTGGATCTCTCCTTACCATGGGAAGCATGCTTCTTTCCAGGACAGCAAGTAAGGATGAGCATAATCTTCAACTCAAGAAGAGCATGGCTGTCTTGCCCGAAATACTATGAAGGTGGGGGTATGAATTTCATAGAGGACACCGATATCGTGTGTCCTCAATGTAAGATGTTCTATCGACGCTCTTTGGTCTGGAACCCTGCCCAAGAGACCCTTGATACAGAATGGATAGAGGGCCCCGAAACCAAGCCGGAAATCATGAAACAGAAGAGAAGCTTGGATGAGGGAGAAGAGGTGCCATTGTTGCGTTCAGTGCGTATTCATACTCCGGTCGTAAAACCGGCGGAAAACTCGCCTCTTGTGTTAGATGAAACTTCTAGGTCCGATGATGCTCGGTCATTCCACCACGGAGATACTCCTACATTCTGTTATCAGGTCATTGAGCAGTTCTCGGCATGCCGTTGCACCCACTACGAACATCCTATTACTCACGGGGCCAACTATCGCTATCCTAAGTCGTCTAGCCATCAAGTGCTAAAAAGGGCGATCCTTGTTGGATATGCTTGTCAGCAAAATTGCAGTCATTAGTGGTAATTCTTGGTTATATAAATTCAACTCGGGTTCGATTTATACCATATTAATTGGAAAATGGGATAAATCCCGTGAATAAGGTAATCGCGAGTAACAACGTAGTTACGTGCTCGAGTCTTAAATCATATAGGATATTATCTTATAATTTCACGTAGGTAAAAGTTGCTTTAAAATCAGGCTAATATATGATAATAAACTATGAAAAGGTAAAGGGAAAACTCTAACTTTTATTCTACTAGTTATTAGTGGCTAAACAAGATATATAAAGCTATTTAGTCATTCTAAAGGACGGTGAGACTATAAACACTAAAATTCACGAAAAAGATATGATTCTTTCTATAAGATATGTGCGTAAACAGCTTCTGGACATACCTTACAGCTATGTCGTATTATCTTATTTTCTAACTAATACGGTAAGTAACTAAATGATATCTAATAAAAATCAAGAAATAAATTAAAATATACTTAAATCTTAACTTATGAAGAGGGTGTTGTAAAACATTGATTTAAATCAGAATTTGAATTTGGATTTATCTTACCGAGCTTGAATATAAGTGAAGATGCGTTTTAGAGACTATAATGATATTCAAATTTTGAAAAGCGTTCCTAAAACCAGGTATCTACTCACCCAATTGTGGACCCTATTGACTTATTTTGGAGTGAACTCATGATCAAAATACCCACTCTCCGCCAACCCAATCGCAACCTTGGTAAACTCATCCAAATCCTCCTTCGGCAACCTCAACCTCTCATTATCCAACCCCGTAACCTCCTCAAAAAGCCCCGCCTTGTCAGGAAAGAAATACCGCGAGTACAACATCTTGCCGAATCCCATACGATTTCCGCCCTTGAACATCTCCTTCCCCTCATCATAAACATCTTTGGCCGGCTTCTTAGTGATCTTCCAATCACTTTCCTTCTTATTCGTAACTCGTAGGATAGATTCAAACATCTCCTGCTGATTAACAGCGAATGAAGAGATGTGCGCGAATTTGTTCTTGTAATCAGTCAAGCAGGGACCCTTGTCATTCTCATCCTCTTTCAAAACTTTTAGCGAAAGGAGATTGGCGACGGCACGACCGACTTGCGGCCAGGTGCTCGTATTCAAACGAGTGGTCCCGTCATCGTAGAAAAGCGCTGTTTTCTTCTTGAAATCGAAACCGTAACGGTAATCACCGCCCCCAAGACTGAATTCATACCAAAAGCCGCAGCAAATGCCAACCCAGGAACTCTTGCCTAGAGACTCGACTTGAGCGCGTACTGCTTTTTTGGCAGGACCGAGGAACGTATCAGCGTCAGCGGCTTCATTGTAACCAGAGCTGCCGAATTCGTTGGTCAGGACCCATGGGATGTTGGCGTCTGCGGCGGCGGCGATGAGTTTGCTTTGTGTGTCTGGGGGCGCCATGACGTTCATGGTTATTATGAGGGCGTCTTGGCCCTGGAGGGCGGTGACGAGGGAGGCGTGGGAGTTGTAATCGACGGGTTTGATGGTGACGCCGGTGGGGATTTTGTTGGTGCTTCCGACGCGGGTGATTGCTGTGAGGTTGTGTTTTCCGTTCGAGAGGAGAGCGGTGGTGATGAATTTTCCGACTTGCCCGCCAGCCTGGAAGTGTTAGTTGGGTTAGGTTTCGGTTTTTGGGGTGACTTACTCCCACGATAGCGATATTTTCGATGTGGTTTTTAAAACCTTGGGGTTGTTGAGTGGCGAATTGAGACATGGTGTTGAGGCTTGATGAATTTGTGATGTGACGTAAGACTGAGACTGAAGAGTGAGCAAGTGAAAATGAGTTGAAGTTGAAGATAGATACCTGTACATGTGCAGTCTAGGTCTATATATCACTTATGAAGTTGTGAGAGGATGCTCCGGCGCTAAAATGTTATCTCCATCATTTTCCGTCAAATGGCTGACGCGTTGAATAAAGAATTCGAGAACGTTGTGCCGGCTCCGAATCGCGAGGCGTGAGCCTAACTTCATTTCGTATTCAGTCAGGCCAATCAAAAATAACCAGCTGCAGGTGCGGAATCCCGCCTGACATATAAAAGCGAAAACTGGCAAAGAACAACAAAAGCATAACTCCATTTAAACCCGACCTTTCGTAAGGCAGAAATTTAAAAATATGAATATGAATTATGTGATGAGAAATTGCGATTTCATGCAAGGTGCTCCTCGACTGGCAAATGGGGGAATAAAAGGGATAACGGAGGTCAAAGTTTCGGGATGAATTTTGAGCCGAAAGAATCATATCCTTCATTAAACACATCCATAAATTCATAAGAGCTCTGAATTCTAAGGCGCATCAAGAGCACGTTTGGATCCCTTCTTCATATCCCCTCGATACGGGTCTAAATATTCTTCAAGGACTTTCTCTGCAGTCATTCTCCCCTCAGGCTCAACTTTAAGCATTGCTCGGCAAGACTTCACCACCGCATTTGAATTTTGTTGATCAAGCCAACTGTGAATTGTCTTCAACCCTTCATCTCCAATTCTCTCATTGTTTCTTTTCAAACCTATTAACTCTGCTCCAACTAGTGCACAAGCCCAATAATCCACACTGAGGTCGTGATATTGGCCATCTCTTTGCTCCGGGGCAAGATATGGAATTGTTCCTGGTCTGTCGTATAAAGTCTTGGTCTCTGTTGTTGCACAGCCGAAATCGATGATTTGTGCATCGGGCGGGTCGTATGATCTAACGGTGAGATTTGCTGGTTTGATATCCCGATGTGTGATGCCATTTTCGTGGAGAAAGGCAATACCTTCGAGGACTTGAGTGAAGAGTCGAGTGCGGGTGTCGAGAGATGCCTTTGATTTGTATAAAGCCAAGAAATTACTCGTTGATAATGGGCTGTACAGGATATAGAGATCTATTGCGTCTGATTGTCCTGGTTTCCAAGTTTGATCGAGGAGACTTGCAATACGGGCCTGAAACAGTCAGCTCGTGTAACAAGAAATTCAGAAGTAACCTGCCCTTTCCGCTTTATCGTAGACTTTGCGATGGAATATCTCAAATGGTATTCCAAGTCTTTTCTAGTAATTGTTAGCAAAAACCAAAAATTGCGAGTCATGTGCATACATGTGTGAGATTTTTCAAACGTTTTGCAATCGACACTTCTCGATCAACGCTATAAAAATTTCGAGGAGTTCTCCAGAGTTCCTTCGCAGCAGCGGGTTGGCCACTATACATATGTGTAACGACAGAAACACGACCAAAACTTCCACTGGCAATGGGATTTCGAACAATCCAGTGTCCAATTGTGACTTCATTTCCTGAGGGAGTTGGCAGGAGTAATGGTGCCTGCTCTCGAAG
>JAAMPI010001288.1:0-16475 GCA_013054445.1 Cudoniella acicularis
TACCGTCCCTGCGTAGGTCTCCAAATGTAGAGGGACGGGAGGCCTCTAAAATAGACACTCAAAAACTGATGACTGAAATACTCGAATCTCTAGGAAGGATGGTTGTTGTTCCTCTCTAGGAGAGGGGGAGAGACCTTATATACATGAATATAGTCACGTGCTACGGCACGTGACACAGAACCCCACTACAATAGTACGGCTCTGGGACGCCGCTACAGGAGTAGCGCTCTAGACGCTCGAGGGCTATTCATCCTATGTCAGATCCGTGGCCTTCTCTCCTAACAGTAAGCAAGTCGTGTCTAGATCGGACGATAGTATAGTACAGCTCTAGGACGCCGCTATAGGAGCAGCGCTCTAGACGCTCGAGGGCTATTCTGATAGGGTCAACTCCGTGGCCTTCTCTCCTAACGGCAAGTAAGTCGTGTCTAGGTCAGACGATAGTACAGTACGGCTCTAGGACGCCGCTATAGGAGCAGCGCTCTAGACGCTCAAGGGCTATTCTAACAGGGTTAGCTCTATGGCCTTCTCTCCTGACGGCAAGCTGCTACTAGCTTTAGGTGTATCAGGTAAATGGGTAGTAGAAGGCAATGCGAATATTCTCTTGCTACCTCTTGATTACCGATCACTAACCTGTATAGCTGTTTGTAATAGAACTCTTGTTTTAGGATACTCGTCAGGGAGAATATCATTTCTTCAGTTTAAACAAGGGCTAAAACTTATAATATAGAACTAGTATAGTCTATATCAGTAGATATTATATTACAGTCTTAACATAATATGTTATAGCTCTGCAAAGACACGAGGGCCCTGACGTCACGTGGGGACGTATTTGTAAGAAGGTGCTGTATTATCGAAGAAACTAAGCTAAGGAGAGAAGAAGAGAGGTGGCCCTGAAGGGGCCTTATATACAGGAGGTGAGTCTAGCACGGACCAGGACACGTGACAAGGGGGGACGCGTCAGGTAAAGGGGACGCGTCAAAGCAGGTCTGTGACATAATATCTCTTTTTCTTTTTATCTCTATTTCATAGAGGGTTCTAGGGGAGCTTATACCTTTATAGTAGTTGATGATTGCCACTCGGTTTCTAGTATCTTTTAATATCTTTTTGTCATGTGGTATAACCACGTGCCACTATCATGTGCCCTTATTCAGTGCCTTGGCAGGCTTTTACGCCTCCTTACTATACTTAGCCTAAGTTAGTTCCTTAGTTCTACCTCCCTCAATATACTTGGTACGTAGTACGTGGCATGCGCTTTGTCGCGCAACTGGTGTCGAGCTGCTTCCGAAAACGTATAAGCAATGCGAGCAGGTAGGTGTAACGTTCTGTTATCACGTGGTATAGCTATATCACGTGGAAGGGGTTTACTTAGTCTTAGAAGCGTCAAGCAGATCCTGGTAGAATGTTATCTTATTTCTAAGAGTATGAGTTGAGCACGAAGCTCTAACATAGGAAAACTATATAGCTATATAGGTGGTTGTGGCTGTTCACGTGTTCACCGGTTCACTCCCTCGGGCAGCGAACTGGCGAACTAGTGAACTAGGATCACGTGACTCATCATATGACTCGGGGTCGTGACAGTAGGAGACTGTGCAACTAAATTTGGTAGATTCATACTGACGCGGATCATAGGCTGTACGAAGGACACACGTCAATATCGTTGATTTGATTAAGTAGGGACGAAGTGATAGTGATGAAAAAGTTCAGAGCTTCTATAATGTGGCAGAGCTACGAGCCTATACCAAGGAGACAGGCAAGATATTTTGCAAAACGTTCGACTAAGAAGGCGGCAATGTTGTCTTGAGACACTTGCTTCGAAAGATCTTTCGAGAGGGCCTATGAAAAGGTGAACGCTGTCGTCTATATTGTGGACGACATAATGTTGTTACTTCGTCACTATAAGATTAACGCTTTTTTCGTACGTTGTCCGTTACATCAATTAGAGCCAGAAGATTAATAATAGTTAGGTAAGCAACTCATTCGAGTAGCTATCGGTAGCATTAACCTTAGACGCTGGCGCTGATCTGGCGTTCGCTCGCTGTCAGTCAAGGCTGCGCATAGTGCAGTTTAGCCTTGCGTCAGCCACAGTCCAGAACAGCTACAAGCTTAGCAGATGATTACACAAGTGAAATTACATCGTAATTAAGTTATTATATAGTAGGGCGTGCGGGGTCGTTCCGCACTAACCAAAAATCGTTGGTCGCTTTGATTAAAGGTACTGGCCCGCATAGCGACCTTATATGAATTTGCGTTCCATAGTAGCTATAAGGCTAATAACGATTTCTAGCATAGTAGTTAAGCCTTAAAGCTCGGGCGAGATCCTTTTATAAGTATCAGGAGTAATAAGAGCTCGATAGTAGAGCTGTAGTAAAGGAACTCTGTTATGCTATAAAGGGGGACTTTCCGTAAATCAGGTATAAGGGCAACGATACGGACGTAATTTTCTATTAGGAGGGGTTTAAAGTGTTCAGGAGTGGCCACGGAACGCGACTTGTACAAAATTATAGGAGATATCGATGTATACACAGAGTTTGAGATACTTAAAGTCAAAGTACCCATCATTTTTCTCGGCACGGTGGGTTTCTCGCCACCTAGGGATGGACGTTACCAAAGTTCTATTCGAGATATCGAGTGGTGAATAGCAATAATTGCGGGGACGATGCACATGAAAGTAGACTTTGGCAAAAGCAAGCAATTCACTCGCGGTCTATGTGGATCCGTTATTCCTGCGAGGCTACGCCTACAGCGCAAACGTGCGGCTCCTCAATCGCATGGCGCCTGCTTTGACCTCCCGCATCGTATTCGATTTCATCCATTCTCCTCGAGTCAAGACTAACGTGAGTCGTGACAATCTGATCTTGCGATTCGCGGCCATTTGGTATCACGATAATCAGATTTTTGCGACGCCTTACGCCTGTATGCTAGCAAAATCCGCCTCCACCCAGCACAATTGCTTAGATTGGCTTAATCTTGAAGTGCAAAGCTATCAACGAGAAAACAAGTGCCTTCAAGTCCTGGACAAGGTAATAGAAGACGCGAAGACCTTCGGGATCTTGCGATTCGGTGACATCGACCAAGGAGCCAATCTTTGCAGTCTAGAAAGTCCGTCAGAATCCAAAGTCAACAGGAGTCTATTGTAGAGACCGTACCTCAAAAGAGATGTGTTCACTCCCCATACGTATCTCCAGTTCTTGCCGTCCATCCTTATTCTTCTGTGGCCAGTTCTTATCATCTTCCCTGTTGCAATATGAGCACACTTCTCCAACACAGTATTAAGACCTTCGACGTACTTCATGATCTCGCTAGTCTTGATGATGCGCTTTATTTCGTCCACAAGAAGAGAACTGACACACACTGTGGGGATCTCCAGTCAGTCTAGCTCGGGTAGGAAGGTTGATTTGAAGACATACTCTCTTTGCGGATGAGGGAGTCATTTCGGTAGTTCGAGTTGTTTGCGTAACGCGCAGATGCACTTCTGCCATCTCCTAGTACTCGGAAATCGAATTCTATTCGCTGCTATCAGATCATGCGCGGAGAGGGTGAGTTGATGGGAAGCGTACCGAGGAATTCGTGGCCATGGCGACCTTGGTGTCCCGAGCTTAAGGACTCTCGTTAGCTAAGTTTCTAGATCGCACATGAAGGGCTTACTAGTATCGGATGTAAAAAGGCTCGTTCGACGCTGCCATGTTGATTGTGGAAAGCTCAAGCTGCCCAAGGTGGGAGGGAGGCTGCAACTTTTGATATTTGGGCGCGAAAGATTGCGGGCGCGCCAAGTAAAAGCGGCATGTAGAAACGGGGCAGCGCTCACGTGAGTGAAGGGTACAAGTAGGATGGGATGGGAAAGGTCTGAAGGTGCCCAAAAATCCACTGAATTGAAACTCCATACACACCTCCAACATACTTAACGCTCAGGATTTCACTAATACACCTCCAATATATAGCTTCTCGGGAATCATGTCTACCCGGTCAGGTAACTCAAGTTCTCTGGTTGGCTATAAGTACTTCAGAACTCAACATACTGGTACGGCCTGGATGTTGCAACACTGTTGAAGCTTTCTAAGACCGCGCTGATTTTCACTTGTCTCCCTCGCTCTCCTTGCAAACAAAAAGGCCGGCAATGGCCCGTCCAATATCACGTGCTCTCGTCTCTTCTTCCCCCTTCCACAAGCGAGGTCGGCAAGGCCAACCCATTTTTACCCTTTCCCGCACGCTGCCAGGTGCTTTTTCCCTCTAAACCTCACCTTCCACATAACCGTCAACGCCCAAGATAAAATGTGGTCCCCCGCTCTCGATTTTCTTTCTTCCTCCACCCCATTTCACCAAACTCAATTCAATCATAAAAGCATCACTCTTGGACTTCGTCACTATACAAGCTGACCCCAATATCCCGAACCAGTCCCTTGTAGCCGATATCTTACTAGAGCCTTCGCTGTCTCAGACAGTGATTTGGAGTTTCACTGCACAATGCCAACAGGAAGTGATCTCCTAAAGGTTCGGGCAGAAGCTTGGCGCAAACTGCGGAGCGGTGCGGACTTAGCCTCTGTATCTTGATTTGCCATGAAATAACAATAGGTATTGATGCTGTCCGTTGATGAGATGGTATCGCGTTCTGTGTATGGGCAAGAGCAGGCAAGCCTCTGCTTCATCTACTGTTAACCCTCGCTAACTACTTTAGGCACTTCCAGGCATCCACTTTGAGCTTTTCCTTCTTGTTTTCAGAGAAGAGCCAGTGCTCTTCCTGTCAAATCCATTGTCTAGGTGCACTGCGAGCAAGTGCATTGGGTTCTTACACAAACGATGAGTCCATTTTCTTTCTTCAAATGTCTTGCGGTATTTTCAGCGGCGAGCGCAATACAGTACTTCTTACCTCGTATCGTGTTAACAAGACGGTTCTAATTTGTCAATTATTTTGATCTCAAACTTCATTGCTGGTAATTCGTTACCGATATCCACAAATGAATTTTGTACTTAGTGCTCAATTCGTATGGGAATGCATAATGCACCTTTAGGCTCGGGATTATGCTAAGAAGCCTTTACGATGTATATGTCACAAACAAAAAACAAGGCCGTCGGTGCGTATTGCTCAAAACACAGATTTGAATAGCCTTGGGAATTAAACTTCGTCACTACGCTGTTTCTCAAGGGGAGCAGGTTGCACAAAATGCAATGGCTTTCACCCAGGCACCACTCACTCTCTTCTCCACCTCTTTCACTATTTGTCTCTCTATCTCGCTCCCTCATAATCCGAATACCACCTACATTGCAGCCGTGACCCCTAAGACTAAAATAGGCCAAATCAGTGATGTCGGCTCGAAAAAATTGTCAGAAAAGGGACGATCGCCAAAGCAGTTGCACCTACTATAGTCCTTGCATAAGTGGTGCTCTGTCCCATCTGCACTTCACCCTTTTCGAACCTCGAGATCGGAATGACCAGATGGACACAAACGCGACGTTCGATGTGTCTGCTTAGCTGCGAAAGTGTCTTGGGTATATCTGGTAGTGAACTTTAAGTCGCCATCGACGCAAGACAGACGCCCAAGTTTAGTTTCAACATGAGTTCCTCGATCACTTTTGGAAAAGAGGCATTCGACCAAGATTGAGAACCCTTGTGTCTATTTTTGTAAATAGACTCTAAAGATACTCAATATGCAGATAAGAAACAAATGAGGTATTAAATGATAGCCTCTGTGTCGTGTCATATTTTCCACCAAACCCCTTTAATATGTGTAGCCATGTATCTCCTATCATCTCCGTCCTCCATATTCCCGGCAATGGTAGCATAATCTACCTCCCCTGTCTCAAAATCTTTGAGCCAGACTAGGGCGACCGCCGTCCATCCAGGGCGGACCACGATTCTGAAAGCAGTCATTAATGTTCTAGCCTTGCTGGTAACCGCAAGGTTCAGCCTCCCGTTCCGTATGTCCACAATCGAATTGGTACACGTTAATCCAGCACGTGGCTATTTGTTATTGTCAGAGTGTACCTTGATATTTTGGTTCTGTAATGAGTATGTAGTCCGTTGGTGCTGATTGTTTATTTGTGTTTATCTTGTCTTGTTCTGACGCTTCTATGTGTAAGTTGTAAAGAATGAAGATGGAAATTCCTACGATAAGGGGAAGTTACCATCTTATTTTATAGGCTTTGAACTGTAGCTGAGAGTCTGTTGGAGGATTTGAATAAGAGAAAAGACATAGAAAGTGTGGACTTCATGATTCAATGAGCCCATGTTTTCGGTAGTTGAGAGGGATGTGAACAAGGAAGGGGATGAAACACTACGAAGGGTATAAAATTTGTGATTAGATGCCTTTGGATTACTGAGCCAGCGTCGGCTTATTGATAGTAGTATCTAGAATAATATCCTCGCACTTTGTTGAATACTCGAAGAGCTGATATTCTACATACTGTAATTTAGCGCCTAAGCGAAACCGTGCAGAAACACTTTAAATAATAAAATGACTAACAATAAACACTTTAGTCAAAACAGATAACTTAGAAAAGATTTTCGTGAGAATTCGCACTTTCAAGCATTTTTCTGTAGCTCAATTGGAATTTGTTAAGCTTTTGAAGTGTTTCCCCCAAAACCTCGGTGTAACTCAGACGATCAAACTCAAATCCTAGCATATCAGAAAGCTTCCCCTTCAATACAGCTGGTGAATAACTACAGAGCCTCTTATTTACCAAACACATCATCATCGCCAGCTACCTCAGCATCACCAACCATCTCACTGTCGCCTGTCGTCAGTTACCCCCCTATCGCTAAGCGCAAAAACTATGAGAGGAACTTCAAAATCATAAAACGACCAACAATAAGTACTTTAGTTGGAAGTAGCAGGCAACTAGAAGATTATTATAACACTTTATGCATTTAAGTATTTTATTCTAGCCTGTTTCATAGTCGTGTGACTTTTGAAGTGTCGGCCCCCGGTCTCCACCAGCTCTGCCCCGCAAAACCACAGGATTCGAGAAACGGCAGCGCGTAATCATACTTGTCCAAATGAAATAGATCTCATCGAAATCTATAGAAGATACTAAAAGGGCTGTTTCACAAAACACATATATAATACGGTTGAGTATTCGTATTTTTAGCTCGGAACACTAGTCCCGAGTCACTATCCTAGTGTAAAAGTCTCTCCTATTATGAGTGAATCTGCTCCTGTGAAGACTTCCCTTTGTGAGTGTCTGGCATATTGTGAAAGCATCTCCTACTGTGGTTGTCTCTCCTGCCGTGAAGTGAAGGCCTTTTCTTAGATTTCTCAAGAAAATGTATCTCCTATAGGGTTTTATGACTCGTAAGTATCTCGCACTATGTTAGGGCTTTTCCTAAATTTCTCGTGCAGTCACATCTCCTCGTATGGGCATTTCTCTCTGCATAAGACTACAAGTGTTATCTATTCGCTTTCAAAACGGTATTAAAAATGTTCAGTTGACCAGACCAGGAGTAAATGTATGCAAGTAGATCTCTGAGCTAAGGTGCGAATAGTTAATCCAGCTCAACCACAACCAAACATAAATAATCCAAGTGATCTATCTTTAATATATCTACATAGAAGACGATTCTTCGTCTAACGCCTCCAAGGAACCAGGAGCTTCCGTCTGTAGGTGAGCCATCATGACTGCAGCCTCTTGTGCATATTTGCACTTCATCCTCAGCTCTGCGCCGTATTTATACATCACAAAGGGAAATGGTAAGCATGCCACAGTCAGGAAAGCCGGGATTGAACTGGCCCAATGTATGCCAAGATTGGCATACATTTGCGTTGTGAATAGTGGAAATGCCGCACCGAAAAAGGACCGCAACATTGCGCCAGCTGCGAGTACCGACGCAGCGTAGATGGTATAAGCATCTAGCAGATAGTTGAGACAGGAGAGAAAGACGAGAACTGCGCCGAATCCAAAGGGTGCGGAAAGAATGATGCTGGCAGACCAGTGTATATTCGGAGAGTTGGTCCAAGCAAAGGCAAACATGCCGATGGGCAAAGCTATAGCTCCAATCATGGCAGGAGGTAAGCGGGACTCTGGTGTTGCCATCTTGCCCAACTTTTTGTAGCGCCCATTGTCGATCATTGTGTATATCAGTCCGATGAGCATGCCAATCGCGAGACCCAGAAATGCAAGACCGCCAATTCCTGCGTTCCAGCCCCGAGATTGCTCGTAAACGATGGGAAATGCGCCTATGAACATGTAAATAGTGCCGTATAAAATTGCCATGTAGGTCGAGGCAATCAACACGATTGGTTCGCGAAACAACAATATCCATGGTCGTTTGAGCGCTTTTGCAATGACTTCGGAGACTTTTACACCGCCGTTGTTTCTTTCCATTACGCTGATGTATACCTTTCTAGTCTTTCTGGAATCATGTTTTGCTATTTTGTGTAACAATACCGGTCCGTAGGTTTCGGGTACCAGAATGATACCCACGATCCAGACGATGCCGATGAAGATGCAGCAGACAGCCTGTACCCATCTCCAGCCTATGGTAATAGTAATGAAGCCGCCGAGAAGTGGACCAAGGACGGGGCCCATAAAAGGTGCCGCGGCAAAGATAGACATTGCAAGGCCTCTTTGCGCTGGTGGGAAAAGGTCTGCAATGAGCCCCCCGGAGTTTGTCAAAGGCGATGCGCCGAAGGTGCCCGTCAGGAACCTGAAGACCAAGAGCGATGCCATTGACTTGCAACCGGCTGAAGCAGCAACGACTTCAATAAATTAGCGCCGTGATTTCAGAGAAGGGAGTCGAAACTTGAAACATATCTCCAGACAGCGAGAATGGAAAGGCAAAGGGTAAATATAAAGAGATAAGGTTGCTTACAGGCCACCAAAAAGGCATGCGTAATAATGAACAGGATCTGTCGCCCGTACAGCTCAGATAGAGGCGCCCACAAAGCCGGTCCTAATGCAAATCCCAACACGAAGAGAGAAATACCAAGGGCAAAAACCTCGCTACTGACGTCAAACTCGGCGATGATCTTTTCGGCCGAGCCAGTGTAGGCCGACGAGGTGAGCGTGATGGCGAAAACCGAGAGCGTGCCGATGGCCGTAATCAGCCATTTCCTCGCAGGAGAGAAGTTCATGGGATTACGCGGGTCGTCGTGCCTGAACTCGACTACGAAGGGGTCCTCGATCGTGCCGCTGCCACTGGAAGGAATCAGCACCTTTCGAGATAAAAGGACGTGAGAGAATGAGGTTTTCAGTCACATCCTCTGTCCGCTTAAAAGAAGAATCTGGGAAAGGATAAAGAAAAGGTTGATTACTCATAGAGATGGGGATGATGGCCTTCTGTGTGTGGTTTCGTTGGTTCATCAATGTTGCTGTGGTGCTTCTCTTGCTTGCTCTTTAAATGCAGGTCCTCTGCCTTGAGTTGTCTCTCCATATCGAACATGCTGGCACAAGCATTGTACGCAGCATCTCTTACTTTTGGCTTATATATGCTTGAGTTGGAATTGGTTCGGTCCGAAGAAATGTTTTCCCGGAATGGATTGTGGAAGGGATTCCGAATACTCGGGATTGAAATGGGGGGATCACGGAACAGTACCCTGCTCCGTATTGTCCATTGGACGAAACTCGGTAGTAGTGGGTCGTTTCGGAACGACACGCTATTGGCGAGTGGCCTATAAAATTGACGAGCTGAGCCAATGGCCTGTAGTTCCGAAGAGATGACGGCTGGGTCCGGGACGAAAGATTCGGTTCATCCGTTGACTGTCGCTCTTCATCCATACAATAATATGCGTCACCGGATCTCCCTGTTCCCTTCCATGGAATAAATTGATTTTTGAGCTTTCAACCCCGCAGTCGGGAGGATTATGTCACCATGTCCTTCAGCCCACAAACCCAGAAGTCCGGCCTGCCCCGCGCAAAGAGATTGAAAATAAGCATTGCCTGCCAGTCCTGTCGCTCTAAGAAAGTGAAATGCGATGGCATTCGTCCAGGTATCGTACATCCCGAGAAACACGCAAATGCCGGTCCCGCGACTGATACCTCCCTATATCAGCGTGCAGCAATTGTCAGAAAAAGGACGCCCTGCGAAGAAGCTGTACATATATCAACCCTGAAGGACCAGATGCGCCATCTCCGTGCCATCATCCCCAGGCCACGAGCGCGGAACAGCTAGATGGACACGACCCTCGTGGCGTCTACTGTAGCAGTATCCCTGCAGTATTTGCTGGTGAGGTGAGAACAGCCATTGACGCGAGGTTCGGCCTTCCCCCTGCTGGACGGCCGAGTTTGATTCCAATGACAGATGCTCCATTGTTTGGATTGCTCTGCCCTCGTCAAGTAATTGATAGCAGTCTCCATCAAGTGGACAATGTTCTTCCTCCGCGCAAGCATGCTGACCACCTGATGGACATTTACTGGAAACACCTACACCCTTTGGAACCTATCCTTGACCAGGAGCACTTCTCCCACTCATATCAAGCGCTGTTTGCTGGCAATTCGCTCGATGATGATGAAGATGAGAATGTCTTCCTCAGTTCTCTTAATATGGTTTTTGCCCTTTCCACTCAAGTGCAAGAAGCTCTGCGCGCCGAGCAAAGGGAGGAAGCAAGCAACGCATACTTTCATCGCGCGTGGAGGTTGCTTCGTCCAGAGACTATTATCTGGGAGCCGGGTTCGCTTGGAGTTGTTCAATGCTTGCTCCTCATGAGTAGATACCTACAGTGTACCAACAATCCACATCAAACATGGATGGCTATGGGTTCCGCTGTTCGTATCGCTCAGAGTATTGGTCTCCACATACCCGAGGCATCTTCCTCTCAAAGCCGTAATAGTCGGCGGAGGCGACAGCTTTGGCAATGCTGTGTTTTCATGGACAGGTGTGCAAACAAACCCCGCCTTCCGAGCTAATCCGCCACGACTAATGTTAGTTTAGGGGAATTTCATGGGTATTTGGAAGAAATTCAATGGCATCTCTGACTGTTTCGCCCGCTTCCATCGACTCGCTGTATGATAATGACCTAGAAGGACAGCCTGGTGTGCCATCTGCTCAGTACTTTACCAAGATGCTGGAACTGTATGAAATTGCCAATCACATCATGCTCTCACAGATGCCTGCCTGCGGCAACCTTGGAGACAGGTTAGGTCTGCCACGTTTGTACCAGAACGATGAATACTTTAACACCGTACTGCAACTTGACGCTTGCCTTAATAAATGGGAGAAAAATAATCACCAGCTCTTAACACTTGAAATTCCCCAAGGCGATGTTGACGTTGTTTTGCAAATACAAGGGGTTATTCTTCGTCTTCGGTAAGTAGATTCACAGCTCAGCCGCAAAGCGGAGATATTTTCGAAATATAAGGATGCGTTTGCTCATTCGACTCGCTTTAGACTCCTCCATGGTCGAATTCTCCTCTTCAGACCAATGCTGGCACGACTCTGCTTGTCACATTCTCAAGTAGCACCAGGCTCTGCTCTTGATCATAGCTTAGTCGACCGCTTATTGCCAGGTTTCGCCTCCCTTTGTATCGACAGTGCTCAGAAAATGATAGCTCTAGTCCATGAGCAACAAAAGCCGGACGGGACTATTGGTATTCTCCCTTGGTGGCACCGTGTCTTTTACCTTCATGTTGCAGGAACCATCCTAATTGCCGCAATGTTGCGAGCCGACCTGTTCACGCCGACGGTATCACAGTCTTGGAGTAAAGCCATGTCGGCTCTTCGTGCTCATGAGTACTTGAGTCCATTTGTTCAGCAGTGCGTCGCGACTTTCCAAACGCTGTCAAGCAAGATTTCTGGAACTCATCACCCAGGAGGAGGTAGTGGCCAGTTTGGTCCTCCAGAGGGGTCTTCAAATACGTACTTTCAGGATGTATTTCAGGACATGGGATTTGACCCTGACAACTTTCTGTTTGGCAAAGAGGATATGTCTTGGCTGAGCAACTTTGAGTCGACACAATGAGTGTTTCGAATGCCCGTTCATAGACGACTGGTTCAAGTAGGTACTGTATATCAAAGGCGGTTACAATCTTGCTAGGATAGAGAAAGAGGGTATGAATAGAGCGACAGATGGAAGGTACTTAAAATACCGAGAAAGGCTCCTGCTTCGTTGCAGAGGGTTACATTCTTGCGAGATTTCTTTGCGGTTTGGGAGCCACTCGTTATTGGCGTTAGGATCCCAATGGAAGCGGCCAGGGGTATATAACGCCCGTATTGCGACAAAAAAAAATTGTAGGGGAAGACTTGAAGAGCCGCGGTGATGTAATCGAATATTAGAAAGGGACATTGAGATGGTTTGTGGCTGTGGCTGTTGGGGCTGCATCTAGACGTTGCGTTGTCGTATTGACGATCAATCGCTCGGATTAGAAGCTTTCGAGAGATGGGTATACATAGATGCGTACTGAACATCAGGCTTGGACTTCTATGAAACGGTTAGTAATTCGCGATGCTTGACTTTGCAGTTTAAGAGAGGGACTTGAAAGTATTTGCGGTGAACAAAGCAGGGAAGAAAGGACACGGAGCAGAAACACACCTTCCCCTCCTTCCCTGAAGACACTTGGCACTATCAATGGTTGCGTCACTTGGCACCATATTCGGAAACAGCTTGAATTCTCAAGAAAATGCAATGAGTCTTACGAATTGCCTATCTCATCCCTCATTTTTTGTGACATCCCATGCCTTGCCTGTCAGCCATGATCAAGAACGCCAATTTTGGGTATCGTTTCCAATGCTATGCCACGAAATGACCACCAAATCCCAAAGTACTAGAAGGAATGATAGTCAACGCCTAGAACAACCCCAAAGTCTACCACAAGTAGCCGCGGCACTTCTTCGACTTGCAGAGACATTTCGTCATTTGCTTCTGTTTTTTCTTGTCCTTGCTCTCAATTGCAAGTTTCTCCTCATCTACTCCATCGACATAATCGAAAGTAAGTTCTGTACCGGCCGGGATGTCCTTGATGGCAAAGAAGGCTAAGTCGTGGAAGCGCTTGAGGGAATGATCGCCAACGCGCGCAAAGATTCGAAGGTTAGGGTCGCAAGAATGGTTGATGAAGCGTGTCGGACCAGATCGGAATTCTCCATCAACAAAGACCGTGTTGGCAAGAGACGGGTCACGATCGGCATCCCCCTTGAATTTATCGAGTTCGAAGAGGTAGACATCCTTTTTCTGGGCAATGTCGGACGCCTTACGGCGGATCTCTGTCTCCTCGCTCGTGATGACTTCGCCGACATATTTGTCAACGAACTGACCCTTCTTGATGCTGTAATCACACCGCACACCTTGAAACTAAGTTAGTATGAGTAAGAGAATATAAACAGGGATAACTCACCCCAGCCACGGCCATCAGCGGTCTTGAAGATTTTGAGTGGGAGCTCACGACCACGTCCCACAACACGATTCGGGCAGTTCTCGTCACACTTGCATGCCTGATGACATTCATAGATAGGCAGGCGTGACTCTAAATAAGCATCCTTAAGGATGTAAGTAGCGCTGTCCAGGGAGTAGGTGTAGGCTTCGCCGTGACGACCAGTCTTTTCTAAAATCGTCATATCTTGCAAGCAGTGGCATTTCTCGTACTTGCATTGCCTATTGCTGGAGCACTCACAGCCGGAAAAGAAACTTTCGTCGGGCAGAGTAATACCTTCGCCGTATTCGGACTCCGGGATGAAAGTAAAATTCTCTGGGAGAACATCGTTATCAATTTCGTTTATGATACAGATTCTTGACCAGTGCGGGCCCTTGAAAGTGCGAATCTGACAATAATGGCACTTGGGATCGCAAACCTGATATCTCTGTCAGCATTTCGAGTCGCGACTCGCGAAACCGCGTCGCGCCAAAGCACGGGACTTCAAGGCTTGATGACTCAATTAGGAGAGACTTTACCGGTGGGTCATGATTATTGTAGTGATTGAGATTCACCTCCCTCATATTGATCTTTTGCTGTAAGTTTCCCGGTAACAAACGAGTACGCTGGTTGATAGCGGCTCTGCCAGTTGATGAAGGGGAGGAAACGCCTTAATTCGGATTAAAGTCGGAGCGGGATGATTAAAGGTATGATTGGTTTTCTAACCGAGCGAGACAATTCCAAGATTATGTAAGCGAAATATAGTGAACCACGCCGAACGAGCTCTTCATCTGAATCGTTCCAGCCAGAAACATAGGATACTCACACAATAGCTTCAGCGCCAGGAAAGAGACTCTATGGGAGATCTTACCAAAACGAAGAGAGACTCGCATAAAGGAGAGAGGCTCACGAAACAACTCAACAAAAGACATTAGCACAAGACAGAACCCCCTCCCCAAGAGACAACATGAGTTGAGACGGGCCGCGGAAAGATGAACTCATGCAAGCAAAGACACTCAGAAGAAAATTAGATTCATATTACAAGAAGAAAATATCGAAGATATTCCCATCAACCAAACACGCATGTTTTGGCAGTGTCCTCAAAATTCCAAACTTCCAGCAGGCCAAATATCAATTGTCAAACTCAGCTACAACATTTACAGCGACTATGAGCTTGTAGGAACACACACAGTAGTCGGCGCTAGCGTTGACGTCTACTATATCTGATATTTCAAGCCCCGTACAAGAAGAGCAGCTGCTCAATATTAAGAGTTGAAGCGTCACTTATTCAATAACCTAATATATCAAATTCAAATTCTACTCCTTTCCCTGGCTTTAGTTAGCCATTTCCTATTTCGTTCACCCTGCAAAAGAGTAAATGCCAAGACTGTTTTCCTTTTCCTGGTCGCCTTTTTGATCTTATTCCGACCAGGACTATCTCCAAATTTCCGATATGTTCTCATATCTTTGTTGCTTTAAGTTTCTGTGCTGTGCAGGATCGTCATATATTTTGACCATACTTTGTTAGAAGTCCTGAGCAGACCGGCTGCGGAGTTTCGTTAATGAGCTCAAACCTCAAATAACGCAATTAAGCACTTCACTTGAGAATGCATGTTCCACTCTACGTAGTTGTGCAAGAGTCAGCATTCGAGCAAAAACCCTCTGCGTTGCAGGATATCCGTTTGCTGAAGCTGGAGTATTGGAGTAATAGATAAAGACTGAGCAATTTTGGGTTTCAAGCTTTCCTGGAGTCCAAAAACAGATAGTATCCAGCAATCAGCATGAAATATTTCATTCTTCTATTTTGTCACTTCCTTGAATGGAAATCTGCTCTTCGGGCCTAAGCCGCAGCCATGATTTGAGTCGGAGTACCTCATTCAAGGAAACTGTGGATGAAACTCGACAAAGTAGGAGGTTGGGATGTGGGTCTCCATCATCTGCTCTTTTTTTTGTTGCACATCGTAGCGCTAATACTATAAGATATCACCAACCGCTAACTTGGCGGAACTTGCATCAAATTATTCGTCGAGCATTTTAAATTAATATTTCTATTTGTAAGATTTTAAGAAAGGTAGTTGTTGTTGAGATAGTAGGGGTGCGAAACACTTGCTGCTACCGCACTGTTCTCGTCGAAATAATAGGGAGGTTGGGGATTAGGCATATGAAGGTGAGGCTGAGGAAAGGGGGAAGCGAGTCAAGCGGTTTAGTTGTCCCGAGGTGGAGAGTTTCTAACACTCTCCTTCTCAAATTTATGAGAATCTCACTCGCTTTTCGGTTTTGGGGGAAATCGCAATCGGTCGATCGAGAAGCAAGAGAAATAGCAATCTATTAAGCCGCCTGTCCTGCTGATTTTTTCAACAGGACACTGCCGGTATTGCGGCTTGGGCCGTAGGGCATTCGCATCAGAAGTTGACAATATATTTGGAAGTAATTTTGAGGTTCCTGTTTTCCGTTCATTTTCTTCACTTTGTCCTCTATCTTTCTTCAGCTAAACGAAACTCACATCTCTATATATATTTGGATAATCTCCTAAAGTTTGACTCCCTATACTGCACATTATGTGCAAGGAACTTCTTCCAACTCGCCTTTATTCTTTACATCTAGCATTTCAATCTAGAACTCATTTTGTCCAATGTCCAAGCATCAAGTATTTTCCAGAAATTGGAGAAGAAAACATGTACTGTAACTAATTGACAGGAGTCTGGGCAGCAGATTCTCAGGGATATCGGACAAGGATGTAGGAATGAAGAGAACGTGGAGGACAAACTTACCTGGCAGCTTGAAGTGTGGACGGCAAGATCATAATCTCTATCATCTAGGTGGAAAGAACAGACAGTCACCTCTTGCCATCAACCTGAATCAAACCCCCTTTCTTTGAGTAGCTGCTTAAATCAGCCGTCAACCCTTTTAAAGTCACTTGGTTCAAGTTTGTTGATTAACTCTGAATACCTCGGGCGGGTAATTCATTACTGAAATTGAATAATTATTTTAATTGTGCTATAAGTTTATGCTTTTGAGCTTACTGATGCTAAATTCTGGGACAAAATATCTTCAACCTAACAGTTATAGAAAGGTTAATTTCAGTTTATTTTTTTCCATCCTCGTCGAAACCTGAGGGGAAACCCAGCCTCGCCCCACCTCAGCCTCGCGCGCACAGACCACAAAAATTAAATAATTTCTCCTCCAAACCATCACTCTCCCCC
>JAAMPI010001289.1:0-16469 GCA_013054445.1 Cudoniella acicularis
AAGAAGTAAATACCGAGAACAAATTCATGAGACCCATACAAGCAGATTATTGGTGTGGATTTTTGGGGTGCAATAAGGGAGAAAAGAAAATCCCTTCGAATTGAAAGTGAGCGAGCGGTAATATTAGAGAGAATCCGAGAAACCAACTTGAACACTACATAAGTGAGAAAAGAGTCTTAGTTTTGGGGTCGCTATTTATGTAGGAAGTTTGCAACTATCTAGATTCAAGATAAGAACGAAGTAAGTTTGGGAACAGCTGAGTGAGAGAACATTGTCAAATTTTTCTCCTATTCTAAGCGTCCTCTTCATCGGACATGCATTTAATTTTGAATTCTCTCCATTTAGAAGGATCTCAAAACCTAACATGATCAGTTCAATATTTCAAATGTTTGGCAACAGAACGAAATGTGGTATTATTGCTACACATTCAATATTATCCTTTATAGACGGCAGCCAAAGGCATCGTAGCAACGCTTCAAGGGCTCCACAACCTTGAAATACATGTTTTCTTTCCACCTCTCCTTGCCATCTAGACTAGCACTATCAGGAATGTAATGAAGACACCAATTGACTGCATCCGAGTAGTCCAGGCCAGCCTCTCTAAACACAGTTGGGCTCCATCGATCAGCGAAATAGTAATTGAACGCTTGGATACACTTTTCGTCAGAAGAGCTCGCAAGATGGTGAAGTGGTAGCATCCTTTAGCGAATGCATTTTCAATAGATGTCGTGAAAGATACGGCTGATCGGTGCGGATTTTATCCAAATTATTAATATCGTAATAAAAAAATGTTATCTTTCTTGCTCCGTGTTGATGTTAACCAGGGTGCGGGGTACAATTAAAAATGAGAAGAGGCCAGGACCAGTGTGATCTGAAAACGTTGGAGACGGTCCAATTTAGTAGTGGAAGAGGTAGATAGAAGAGCTTCGAGAGTCATGTGTCTCTTCGGGGGTGCAGTTGACTCGCAGCATGGACGAATAATATACCGATGCGTTTCGTTTTGCAAACAGCCATACTCAGCGAGTTCAGAGGAGCAATTCGCGATTTTCGTGCAAAGGTTGGTGATCAAAGGGGAAGCGGCCAATGCGGGGTCTTCAACCATCGACATCCACGAAGCCTTTTGTTTCGACAAAGATACCTGTGAAATTGCCTTATTTTCAATTGATGCAACAGACTTAAAAGCTAGTCTGCTCCTCTAGAAAGACTTGTAGCTTATAGACGCCCAAATTTTGTTACCGAGAGAATTCCGTGATAACTTGTACGCGTTGATAACTTCAGTTGAGCTTCCACTTTCATTCGAATTTGGTGTCGAACAAACAGGGACCATTGCAGGGCCAATGCTGATTCCAGGTGTGGCGGATGGTACTTTGAGGGCAAGTTGTCTAGTTTGAGTTCTATCGTTGATCAACTCGATCTTAGTATCCTGCCATGTCCAAGGAAAGTGGCCGTCTACGTTCAAAATCTGCCTTTTGAACCAAAAGGCCACATAAAAGCTGACGGACGACGAAGTTCGATACTGGAAGAGCAGATTGGCATGGTGGAAAGCTTGACAATGGCATGACCAGGCATCCGTTAACAAATCGAATAGGCAGTTTCCGTGATGCCAGAAGTTCCTAATTCCCAACATCCAGGACTGAGGAATGTGTCCGTTTTGAAGCGGCCTTTCCAGCCGCTCTGCTGAAACCAACATGTCCTCCAGCCGTTTATTTAATCGCCCAAAGTCACGGAATAGCTTCTCGCGAGTAGATTTGTTGAGAGAAAGCTTGACTCTTTGCGTATGCTATTGCCAGTGGGCGTTGACCTTGTCTAGTTGTTTCTTTTGCGCTGTGTTTGTACTCGAGACTTTCAGGGCAGCAGGATTCTGTTGGGTGCTTTTCTGCGAAGCCAAACATTAGTTAAGATGCTTCTGACAGATGTTGTATGTTGATTATTGGCCGTGGGGTTGTAGCTTTGCCCATCTTCATTGCTGTCCTTGTCAGTAATACCGACTCGGTATTAACAAAATAGTGGCAAGTAGCTTCGAAGCTAGTTTTAATTGTACAATCGCAAACAGGCAGCCGGGCGTTAATCTTTTTTTCTCCAGGGTTCTGAAAAATTATGTGGATGCTGCAAAAAGAGCTAGAAGGCTTGGGAGAAGGCTTAAAAAGGTGGAATAGAAGCATGGTTACACTCACATAATCCTCGGCGACATGGGTCTGGAAATGGGACTTGTCCATTCCCAAGGCATCATGAAGCTTTTCCACTGTCTCTACCATTTCTCCAATTGTGCCCATAAAACCCGCGTAGCTCTTAGGCAGTATCTTCTGAAGTATTGCTTCAAGATCTGGATCCTTCCATAATGGCCCTCTCGGCTCCTCGAGTAGACTTTTGATCTTGGCGTCTTCTGCAATCAAGGGACGAAGCAAAACCTCGATATTGATCTCGAAAGCAGAGCACTGAAATTTTAACTCATCTCTCCACTTTTTGACCTCACGTCTGATCTTCCACCATCCCTCAAGTAGCTCTGCAGTCGCGATAATGCTCGAGGGCTGGGATCATGAGTGGGAAAGCTGCCAGCACAAAGCCGGCCATCTCGACTCCACTCATTACGGTATCGTTGGCGCATTTAATCCTTTTTACGGTTTGGTCTCAATTATGAACATCGTGGGTCGAAAGTTGAGAGCACGAGAATTTCTCTGCTTACGAGGGCGGGGTGCGGCTGCTTGCAGCATTCAGAAGCAAACTGCAGCATGAACTCAAGTGACCTCCCTCTCCACCTCGTGGCCGTTCGCTAGATCACCCAGTAAAATGATCTCACGATAACAGTTCTATCGGGTTGTAATACTGGGATATCTTCATCCCCTCTGTCTTGCCCTCTTGGTTGGCATCGATCAACTATTGATCTAAATCAAAATTGAAGCTGCAGCTGCAGCTGGACAAAAAACTGTAACAACTCTGACGTCAGCTTTCAACTGACCATCCTCGGATATGCTTGAAGTCGTCAATATGACATCTCTGCCGGAAAATCTCTCACCAATTTTTATGCGAACAAAGCGATGCATCGAGCTCTTTGCGCATCTAGTTGAGTATATCGGACAAGTTCTTCATCAGCCTATCAATGGCATCTCTCTATTTGAATCCGTCGATTCTCTGGGTCGATTCAAGATATGGGCACAGAATATAGGCGCCTTTCAACCCTTTGAAAGCAAAAGCTCCCTAGATTATAGGTTGAGAGAGACACCCAGAATTGCCACTCGAATTGCTCACATATTGGATGAGTTGGCTGAAGAGCTTGACGACGGTACGAAAATTCCTCCTCTCATTTTGCTCTGAAAGTACCGGCTCTTGCTACCTTCCGTGCGGCTTTTGCACCCGTAATGTATTTGTTTAGCGGATGTATAGACTTTTTATACATTACATAATTGGCACTTAGGAATGCAATTTATCTAACACTAGTAGTATATTTGATTGCTTCAAACACGAGAGAAAATCGAGTCGGCTCGCCCCCGAGCAAAATTCTCGAAAAGAATGGAAGCCAGGATGAGCCTCCTAAATCACCCTCTGCCGACGAAGAAATGTCTGAGATTAGAGAACTATTCGAATCAATCGTCGATTCAATCAGCGAGCTATTTCGACATTCCATGATAATTCGAAACAATACAAGTAGGGACAAATACGAGAAGGCGGCTACTGCAGCAATCGCTGCATTTGGCTCGTCGTTTGACAAGCAAGCCGATACCAATCACGTCAGAGAGAAGTTTCCCACCATACAATCAAGAGGGAAGGAATGGTTGATTGATCGCTTGGGCGGTGCCATTACTCAAAGACGACAATATCTTTGGTACTCTCGGGAGCACCGCGACAAGACTTCGAGAAGCCCGGATTTTGGAACTCTATCAAGAACCAAAAACACCGACCAGAACACAGTTAAATTGCTGGGATATGATGGGAACAGCGTTATCTCAAAGTTTCCAACTACTCTTGCCCCTACACAGGCATCAACTTTGTTCCTCAGTTCCCACCAAAGCCCTGAAGAAGATATTGCGGAGGATGATTTTATCTCACAAACATCATATGCAACTACTTTGGAAGAAGGGAAAAGCGGCGACTGTAAACTCGATGTGGTACCTTTAGATGCTATTTCAAAAGGGGAGCCTCCTTTTGAGTGTCCATATTGTTGGCAGATTCAAGCAATCAAATCCCAGAAACTTTGGAAGTGAGTGTTTTCATATTGCAATTAATCCTTGCTGGGGCTTCGGACTCTAACGTGCCTATCTAGGAAACATGTCCTGGCCGATCTCAGACCATATATGTGTACTTTCGAGCATTGCGAAATCAAGTTGTTCAACGACCATCATTCCTGGTTTTCTCATGAGCTTAAAAATCATCGACGGCTGTGGAAATGTTACTTTTGTTCTCACGAACCTTTCGAGCACTCTGATATGTACCAAAATCATCTTAAAAGTAGGCACAAGCAATCTTTTATTGAAGACCAACTTGCAGCTTTGGTTGAGATGAGCCAGCAATCCATCATAGAAATTCCGGCCGAGTGCCCATTCTGTGAGGATTGGGAAAAGGTCCTCAGGGAGAGGAATCCTCATATACCCTTTTCGACGAAGCTGCTTGTCAAACCGAAAGAATTCCAGCGCCATGTTGGTGCTCATATGGAACAATTGGCATTGTTTGCTATTCCACCGGGCTTTTATGATGAAACAGGGTCAGATGTGGAAAGCCAGGCGGTATATGGGCGATCTGTCCCATCGCTCCCACGAAAGCGGCAGTATAGATGGACTGACAATCTTTCGAGGGGATTATCAATAGCGAGTGAAGATTTGTCTGGATACGAAGGAAGCTGGGATTCTGAATTCGACAATATGGGCACTTCTGAGAAACCCGGTCCTATTAAGAGAAAGCCCAGGGTTCGTCACAGCAAAGAACGTATCCCGGCCATTGAATATCCATCAGCCTCTCCAGACTTTTCTATACCAGCTGCAACACCTTATGATCGCTCGCTTCCGAATTTGGATCCGAATTTAGACTTGTCCTTGCCGGAAAGCGAAAAGCAACTCTGGAAGAAGGATCTTACATCATACGCAATGTATTTGCTTAGAAGAGCCATTCCGGACAATCCTAACAGAAGGTCGAGTTGGAAGAGAGTAGAAGTGGCTCGAAACGAAATTCCTCGGGACAAAATTTTAGGAATAATAAAAGAACTTGACAAGTGGAGCTTCGAAACTGCCATTCAGAAGAAAAAAAGGCTAGCTCTAAAAAGTCCTCCTATTCATGGCCATATTTGCAATCTTCTTGATGATTTGGCTACTCGGGAAGCTAACCCGAACTTTGAAGTAAAACTCGCTCAACTGAGCCGCAAGAGGCGGTTCATAATGCGTGAAATTAAAGAGACAACGACTGTGATAGTTTATGTTACTCGCAGTCCCCGGGACGGCGTTGATCCAGTGGTTCTATACCAGACACTAATAGAAGCCCGGAGAGGCTTGGAAAGAGGATTTGAGGATGGATCTCAAGTTATTCATACAAAGGTAATGGAAAAGCTAACCTCAATCCAAACTGAGGCTGTGTGAAAGTGACGCAAGAAGAGGAGAAAATTACTAAGTGGATGGTTCAACGACTTTTATTTTGTAAGAGGATAGTGGCGATTGCAATTTTGGCCTTTGCTTGTCAATTCAGACTCCTCTTTGCCCTTTTCTTTGGAAGGCGCCCAAATATTTCCGCAAACATCTGTGAACCTCAAGTCCTAGCCAGCCCAGTCGACAGAATTATCTTCGGGCATCTTGTCCATCTCGTCATAATCACACGCTAAACTGTGAACACGACCTAACCTCGATTTTTTCGTCACACTCTCAATAGCAAATGCTGCCCTCTGCCAACAAGATTCTGATAGGCGATATTGCATTCTGAGTCGCAGGGACATGAGTAAATGATCATAAACGCATAAAGTATCTCGTACAAAAGACCTCCAAGATACAATTTCAACAATAGCTCTTGGTTATCACTTTCTCCAGAAATATCGTGGCCGAATAGAATAATCAAACAGGTGGAATTCGATGGAATAGCTTTTGCAGCACTACATAAATTGCCCCTGCACTCCCCTAGAAAATCGGGATCCCGGCCATGGTACTCAATCGTGCAAAGGTTCTTCAAGGCGGCTAGGAAGAAGATCTTGTTGAATGCAAGGTAGTACTTCTCCATGAGTTTTGAGTCCTCCGGATTTCCTGGGTTCCTGAAGTTGTTGCTTTCTATCCGCAGCTCTCGATATTCCGAGATGCCACGACGTTGAGTCCTGTTGAGTCTAAGCTTACCGCTGCACTTCTCTGTCGAGACAAAGTCTGTGATAGCACGAGCTATTTCGTCCGGGGAATGGGCATGTAGGACGATATTGCTTGATGGAAAGATGCCGTAGAGTTCGATTTTGGGAAGATGTCCATGTTTACCTTTCCAGAGCCCGATAAGCTTGCTGAAGACCCTGTTGGGGTCTATCACTCCGAGGTGGGTTTTGATTTGAGTTGGTTTTCGGAGGATATCGTAAAGCCAGTGGGGAGCCATGGGATGTGGAAGTTTGGTAATGTTGGAGACTGACTATTTCGAGGAATACGAAGTCAAATTAGCTTTGGATTTTCAAGACCAGGTGGATATCTTACAGGTTTTCGTGAGTTCTGGCGATCTGATGTGAATGAAAATGAGGAATCGAGTTGTCAAGCGTTTCCGATAGCAGTCATGCATTAAAATACCTGCAAATAAACTTCTAACTTCTTCTCCTGCATTTTCTGTGAATAAGTTCATATTAAGAAATTCCATACCATGGCAGATACAGAAGTCGCAAGATGAAGCGGGTCATAATTTTCAGACAGCAGCAATGACGAGAAAGAACGAGCGCATGCTCCGTATCAATTGCTCTTGAAAAAAAGAAAAATAGAAACGAAGACGCACACGTAAATGCAGGAGACAGTCGGGTAATGAGAAGAGATCTTTCGAGGATAAACTATACCCAGCTACCTAATCCAAGGTCTTGGAGTGCTTGGTCCCGTACGGAATTCCGAAAGGGGTATATCACGTGCTTCTACTTCACGACCACGATGTAGAGTAGAAAAGAAGACACTGTGCAGTATGCAGGCTTACTATGAGCCCCTTAATCATGTAAAGCTTTGGAGTTTAAGAAATGGGCTAGGGTAAGGAGAATCGTTAGGATTTTAGCACTTGCTTTAATTTAACTGCTCTCGGAACTGTGCCACAAAGCCACCCACAAACACTTCAAAGTTATCAAGCAACCACAAAATAAAACCATTAAATAATAACTATTTCGAAATTTCACAATGTAAAGTAACACTTATTTTTATTTCCCTTGGATTTCCTGCCATGAGCGAGATAATATTTCGAAGAGTCCTCAAACCTCTCTCAAACTCAGGGAGAAGCTTGCCGAACTTGTCCAAAATATCCTCGTTCAAGATCGTCATAATCCACCTCATCCATTGCTAGAAGACAGGCCCTTTTAACGCAATCATGTACTAAATAGAATCTCCATCAGGAGTTATCTCCCCACCTAACTAGTTTCGCGTCGCATCTTTTGATAGTCTTTTATATTGGAAGGCGGGGAGGGCTTATGAATCACATGATGAGGGACGCGCCTTATTTAATGGGACCAAAGTTTTAAATCAACTGCTATTATCTTTCAATTTTGGTGTTTCATGACCGGAGATCCTCACACTATTCGTATCCCTCAAAATAAACAATCTAATCAAAAACAACCAACGTTGTGTCCCGAAAACCATCGGTCTCTAAACTACTTCATTGTTTCAACCCATTAACAATCTTCGTTAAAAACCTATATAAGCTTAGAAAAAGCATATATCCCTCACAGTCATTCACGCTTCCCCGTCTCCACAAAGAACCACAAACAAACATCACGCTAAAGACATAACCTCAACACCACTAAACAATGTCTTCCACATCCTCATCAACTACAAGCCTCCCAAGATTCGGAGAGCTCCCAATTGAGCTACGACTCCAAATCTGGGCCCTCACCGCTTCGGCAGACGAGTACATCGTAGTCAAGATGTCAGCAGATCCATTCCTCGTAAGATTACCCAAAAATGGCAAGGGAAAAGACTCTACTGATTTCAGAGATACTCATACCTTCAAGTTCCGCTTGACACTACGTGGACTTCATCTCCCAACCCTTGGAGTGAACCGTGAGAGTCGCGAGGTAACCCTACAAGAAAACCCGGATTTCATCCAGTCCCGCGGCCAAAGATCCATTTCAACGCCAAGACTGACTTCATCCACTTTGACCGGGAGTCTCTACATTCGCTTTACCTCTACGCGTATAGACAGCCACTCCCACCAAACAGGAGCTTCTTTGGACCAAAAGGATTCGCACGAATCTCTAAGCTAGTGGGTTTCCACACCATCATGAGGATGTCTTATTCGTCTGAAGTTGACGACTACAGTCCAGAGCTTCTTGACCATATCCAAAATGCCGCAATCAACTATTGGAGTGGAAAGAAGGATTCTTACCAAAATATGGGTCCATTGTGCATAGTGCAATACGGTTTCAACATCGAGTTGCCAAATGCTTTTCAGAGCCTTCGTGACTATAAGAAATTCTGTGAGGATAAATTTAAGCCTTTGGTTTCGAGGGGAGATATTAGTAAGGAGTTACGTTGTTATTTGCGTTATTACGGGAGAGAGTTCTCAATGGATGGGTACGATATCTTTCAGTATAACCATGGAGACTATTGCTTTAGCATTGATCGCTAAACTTAGTAGTGTCTATCTCTCCTGAGCTTAAGTGGTTTCCGTATGATCCTTCACAACAATAGATTTCAACTCAAAAGATGGCCCCTTCAGCCAACACACTCAACTAGGTTCGAGTTTTCCAATCAATGAATAGGTACTCCCGTAGGCGCTAGTTTCACCTAAGAATAGCGTCACCTTCAATAAAATCTATCAAACCCACAACATCTGCGCCTTTGACTTGATTCCAATCCAAGCCAAACTCCCGTCCTTAATACAGTGTGTTCTATTTTTCCAATACGCCCACTAAGTCCCCTCATAAGGTCTTAACCCCGTAAGCTCCACCCCCGCATTCCCTTTATAAATCCGAGAACCACTATGACTAGTACTCTCTTGCACAGCATCATCACCCCAAGCATACTCCTTAACCTTCGGCGCGCTCTGTAAATCAAACGCATTCGCCATAACACCAAAAATCCTCCTATACCATGAACTCCTCTTCGCCACCCTGCAGCCCTCAACAAATATATGACCATTAAGCTCCACCTGAAATTTGACTTCTGGCCTCTGCTGAAGAGAGAAAATTTCCGTCATGATTTTGAATGCTTCCTCTTCGCTTTCCCCGATGACATGAATCATTGGCTCATTTTTTGAGATTGCAGAAACGATTCCCCCTGATATTACCCGTGAGCCTACTCCAGCTGCAAGAACCATCATGAGGACCAATTGCGCCATCGGCATTGCGAGTAATGTGACGGCGGATAGAACGCAGGTTCCAAACACGAATACAGTGATACTTGCTGATTTGGTGAAGACTTGGAAGACGGAGCGCCAGAATGTCTTTTCGTGGATATCGCGTGCAACAGAGACTAACACCAGGACAGAATTGCGAGGCTTGGTGTGCAATTTCGGCCCTATGAGTCTCAAGCCGGCGGGTTTCAGAGTTTTGAGTTTGTTGATGGTTAGGGCTAGCATAGGTTCGCCTGCCTGAGCGGGAAATTGTTCGGAATCGGAGCTGGAATCGCTGGTGATGCGTTGGCCTCCCCTGACTTCGAAGTCGTATGGAATGTCGGATATGTAGAGTTTCCAGTGTTTTTTGAAGGGTAGCTGAGCCCAGTTGTCTAGGATAGCCGCAATGGTCACTATATTCAGTCAGTGAGAATATATCAATACACATAAAGGCCCGCGAAAAAGGGAGGCGTTGATCGTTTGTTGAGAACACGCTCAGAAAATTAAGAAATCGTGAAGGGAAATCCAAACAATATCGTGCCGGAAAAGTCCACTCACCAGCCATATACCAGATGTGAAACCACCAATTGTAAGTGCATCCATCAGAGTAAACCGCTCCATTTTCTATAATTCCCATTGCAACCTGCACTCCGCAAAACAAGAGAACCATGGAGAAAAGGCCAAGAGCAATTATATTCCGAGGGAGCCCAAGACTCTCCCGTCGGCCAATCCGGGCCTTGATCCTATTTGCCATACTCCTCAACCCCTCTTGCTGGTCCCGAATCTCACGCTCTTCCAGCTCTTCAAGGTTATGCCTCTCATCCTCATCTCGAGTACCGAGATCATAGTCTTGAGCATGTTTGCCGACATGTCCGATCGAAATACCATGCATCGCAAAAGCAGTTTGATAATCCACGATTCGCGTTGGCATGATTGTCCCACCAAAGGATAATAACATGGCTAATCCTCCACCGAAAGGAAGAACCGTCAAGAGCGTCCATATTTCGCTTGTTGGTGTGCCGAAGAGCGCGCCTATTGTTGGGAGGAGAGCCAAGACGCTTGCAGAAGCGCTATACTCCGCGGCATGAATGCCGTCAATGTCTCCTAAAACGGCAATAAGGTTCACCCGACATTGTGCGTAAGAGCCGGTCCGAACGCAGATTCCGCGGTTTAGCCAAGCATTGAAGGGAAAGGGATTGCCGGGTTCCGAGTCGCCTTGACTGAAGCTGCAGTTCGCCGGTGTAAGACCTTGTGCGCTGGCCGTTGGAATTATCGAAGAGAGGACAGCCAAAAGAGAATTTCGAGGCTGGAAGATGAGCGGGATGCTTTGTTTTCGTTGAGGGAAATTTTTCCAAGTGGCTGCAAGGCCACTAGTATTTGCGTTAGGAGTGGGGTTTAAGTCATCCATTTTGAGCCTTCCTCTGTCGCGAAGTCGATCACGGCTCTTGGAACGAGGCTAAGAACGACTTAACAAGGTTGTCAATGGAAGAGAGATAGCTCTGCGTTATGTTGAGGTGTGTGGAGGTTGATTCCCTCTGGTCAAACAGAGGAAGGCTTAGGAGTCAAGTACCCCGGAAGCCGCTCCGGCTTCAGGCGACAGACCAACTGGACAGCCAACGTTTTAGAACTCTTTTCAGCTGCGGCGCATGGCTCTTTCATATGGACTCATGAGCCTTACTTAGGAGTCAGGTTACTTGCTGACACTCCTGTTGAAAAGCCAGGCAGAGCCAGCGTTGTGCAATTTTGAAGTTGGACAATTGCAGCCGACTTGCAATTAAGCGCTTAGCCCCAGCTGAGGTTACCCCGCTTTCAGAGTCGTCACCAACCTACTTTTGGCAACGAAAACAGTACAAACTCGAGAAAATAAGTAGGTACTCGTGAACTTGGGTGCGGTTGCTCTTATGAAACAGAATTCTTCCAAACTTTTTCGACACGAGTATTATGTTTGACAAGTATCTTCGCATTGGTAATTCTGGAAAAATGCCACTTGAAACCCACTTGGCAATCTCGCCGTAGCCCCCACCCACCCATAGATAACCTGGAAATCAAAACCTACCGGGACGTCATTTGTCCGAATACAGGGCTTTTTTACCAATCAATGCCTTTGATCGCTGAAACCTGGTTGGTGTTACCTGATTCGCAGATATTATTGTCAAGTTTTTGAGAGCCACTGTTGTGGGTGGCATTGACAGGGTTGCGCGGTCGCCGTTGAGCCTCTCCTCCTTATTAGATGTCCGTGTAAGAAAAAGCTTGACGGAGAAGATAAAATTCGAGTTGCAACGATCTGTACGACTATGGAGTTTTGGTAAAATCGATTCTAGAAATGTGGCAAAAGAAACCCTACTGTTGAAACAGAAGTCATGGGTCAGCGCACCATTCTTACCAATGATCCGGAAATATAAAACCCATATCTTGGACACAATTTGATAATTTTGGTAAGAATTTCGCGTATAATATTTCCTATCAAAACCTTAATTGTCAACTCGATTCCTGAAGACGAGGAAGAACCGTTTCATGGGGATTCGTACTTGTGTTGCGCACTGTCCAAACCCCCTCAAAGTATCGATAAGTTTCGCAACGAAATCGACTAACATGTTAAGAATCGTATACCGACAGCAGACGGTTTGAAATGATAAGCATTCTTCAGGCAAGGTCTCGTTTCTTTATTTCGCACTTGCTTGGGGTTTGAAAAACTGTAAACATGTCTCAACTGACAAACCACCAGCAGAACACAATCCGCGAAACTCTTCGCGTCAACCCCATTCAACATCCTCATGTCTCTCATTGACACCAATCTCCTAACTATGTTTGACAATTTAGGAACTTTCCCAGTTGGCATCCGTAAAGACACAACCACCAGGTTTTCCAGGATGGCACTTTAGCACCGAGACGAACATTACCCCACCAGCTCGTACAGCATCCCACTTCAAAATTCCATCCCGTGCATCGAGAAGAGTAGAAACACCGAACAGCACACAGAATTACACACGTATGAGACTTTGCGAAACTGGAGATCGCACACATAATGGTGGTGAGCTTGCTTTGAGGTTGAGAGGATTGAGAACAGAATGGATGGGATGAAGCCTTTTTTCAAAATTCATGTCGTCTTGCGTTGAATAAATTTGGGAATCGCCCGCTATTTTGATAAATTTGCTCCAAAAAAATTGATGAAGAGGCTCAAACCCGAGATGTAATTTCAGACGCAGATCACTTTATTCTGAAATTTTGATGAATTAATCTGTGGGAAAGGGAGTAGAAAGGGCCTACGTTGCAATGTTACATGTTCGCGCACAGCCCCGCTTTTCGGCAGCCCCTCCTTTAGGGGTTCAGGAGTTTGTAAACCAGGTATCATACGAGTCATACGATAGACCCATTCCACGCATTGTGGTGACACCATTCGCCGACCAATTTAAAATCGTGCATAAGAGGTACGAAAATGGTCGTCTGTGTGAGGGAATCTCATAATTGTAGATTACACTTTTGATATCGGTTTTGGTATAATACAGTCTTTGCCTGTATCCTGTACCGTAATTGAGTGGGCACAGGAGGAACAGCACAATGCGATAACAGATAAGCTTTTGCTGTCGTCATCTGAATCAATGAATTGAGACAGCAGTTCGCCGCTGATGAAAAGGCAGCAGCCCTCCTTCGTAGTCTGAAAAAAAAATGATGCACTACTCTTCAGTACCCTATCGATGCCTTTGATACGCATGCTCGGTAACACAGCTGCGCCAATACGAGAGATTCGGGATATATTTCTGTTTCTGCTCTGTGCAGGCAGTGCATGGCGGTGAGCAGCACCATATCGTCATTGTATCAGGTAAGGCTTTGAATACATCCCTGAAGACCCTGCATATTCTGACCCAGAATTTCTCAAAGTGTTTTATTTACATGTGAAATATTATAACCATTTTGAGATAATCGCCATCATAACACCCTACCTACCTCTTTTATACGCAAACAAATAAGTCTCATATAAAATCTCCTATTCAAAAATCCCCTTCTCAACCACCCTTGAAAATCTATTTGGGGAGTGATTCTTAGCGAGTGAGAGAAACGTGTTTGCCGGATCGGGAGTCGCGGCTATCGTGCTTGGACCAGCACCAATCTCCTGCAAGAACTATTCAACAAAAAGCCAACCACTTCCTCGTCATCATGCACACCTTATTTTCCTTCAAATTCTCTCGTTCTTTCAATTCGAGAATCGCGAAATGTCAGGGACGCCTCTGCCAGCCGTCAAGGCGGAATCAAATGGGGAGGGCAATGGGACGAAGCTCCCTTTCACGCCACCAACCTATACCATGAAGGAAATTCACGATGCAATCCCTTCCCATTGCTTTCAACGCAACACCCTCCGCTCGCTCTCCTATGTCGTACGAGATTTCTTCATGATTTTCGCCCTCATGGGATTGGCGACGCAAATCCCACTTCTTCCGTCATACCAACTCCGTGTTGGCGCGTATATGATATATGCTTTCACACAAGGTCTTTTCTTCACCGGCGCTTGGGAGCTTGCTCACGAATGCGGCCATGGTGCCCTTTCCCCCTCGAAAGCTTTCAATAACACCGTCGGCCTCCTCATCCACTCCCTCCTTCTCGTCCCATATCATTCGTGGCGCTTTACACATTCCCAGCACCACAAAGCCACGAACAACATCGAACGCGACATTGCTTTTGTCCCAGATACCAAAGATGTTTGGCTGGCAGCGAGGAAGGCGAGGAAGCCGGAAATTCTCTTCACATATTGGGATTTGGTTGAGGATATGCCAATTGTGAACTTGTTGATTTTGGTGGGCCATCAATTGATTGCCTGGCCAATTTATCTCTTGATCAACAACTTTGCGCTACCCAGGATGAGGATTGTACCTTGGTGGAAGAGAAGCCATTTCTATTTCGGCGGTGACGGACCCAATTTCAAGCCTGCGAATAGAGATGATATTATTCTGAGTGATTTGGCAATTGGGGCAGTGGTGGTTCTATTGTGGGCAAGCGTAAAGCGCTTTGGTGCCTTGAATGTCTTCTTGCTCTACGGAGCGCCATGGCTGTGGACTAACCACTGGATCCGTAAGTTCTTCTCACGATTCGCATTCTCCAGAATCATGGTGGACTTACCAAGCCTCAGATCTCAGATCAGAAACATGCAGTATGCACCTTTGAGACAACATTGACTGACACATGCCGCAGTAACCATCACATATCTTCAACATACCGATCCCGCCCTCCCCTACTATGTCAACAACACCTGGTCATTCCTTCGCGGCGCCGCCTCCACCATCGATCGCGATTTCGGCTTCATAGGCACGCATATCCTCCACGGCGCCATCGAATGCCATGTTCTGCACCACCACGCCTCCCGAATCCCATTCTACCACGCCGCAGAAGCGAGCGAGGCGATAAAGAGTGTCATGGGAGTGCACTACTACAGTGACATGAAGACGCCTTACATATGGGCATTCTGGAAGAATTACAACCGATGTTTCTTCGTGGAGGAAACAGAGAAGGACAGCGAAATATATTTCTTTCCTTCGAAAGAAAAGACTATGGCAGCAAAAAGGTCCATATAAATCTCAATTCCAAACCCTGGGATTTTGGCAAAAATCGAAACATTCATTCATAAATTATAGACGGTGGTGGAGTTGTCGGCAGTATTTTTTAATATTAGAAGGTACGTAAAAGATCTTACATAGAGCGAGCGAGCAAGCGTCTATTTTTCAGGCAGGGCCTGGGAAATGCGTAAGGGTTATACTTATAAACATAACCCTACTCTCTTGTCACTCCCTGTTTCTACGTTTTGATTTTTCTATACTTTCTCCCTGCGCGCCAGCCACATGCACCCTGCACCTTGCAAAATTAACGCTCCTCCTCGCTTTAAATATGCTCGAGGTGATAATAACCTCATCACAGAAGTGTCCAGGTGGAACCACTCTGGGCCTCAACAGTATTTACCAAGTTCACGTGATTGTGAATTGGATTGTATCTTTCTTTTAAGGAGAAAATTGAGTGTTGTAGGTAATTGTTGTCTTTTAATTAGAATCAGAATTAATTAATTATCCCATCCATCCCCACGGCGAGCGCATCCCTATTCCCACCCCATGCTCGTACAATACAGTACCAACCCATAGCGTGACCACCAGATTGTACCCAAAACCCCAAACCAACATACAGAATTTCCTTTTCCCATTCCCCATTCTCCCATTGACTACACCCATAAAACTCCGCCTTTCCTCCCCAAAACAACAATAAAGATATTTGCACACATAGATTATTAGTAAGTATCCTACTTTCCCTTTCCCGCCCTCCAACCCCCAACATATTCCAAACTACCTCCCCTTCCCCCAACCCACCATAATCAAACTCATCCGGTCCCTCATTATTCCCAACCCCGCCAACTCCAGCGCCAGAATCCCAATCCTGATGATGATGATAATGGTGATCCTTAACATCCAAACCCCCCTCTATCAAACCCATTACTCTCCTCTTCATGCTGCTGCTTATGAGAACGCTGCTCATGCTCATTCTCCGCCTCAATCCACGGCAACAACTTCTCCTCAATGCCCTCATACCCCGTGTTCGTCGTTGTCGCTTCCCTCTTCTCAATCCCCCCTAGCCCTAACCCAAGTCCAATCCCATTCTCGTGCTCACTCGGCATTGTCACCACACCAATATTCCCATCGTGATCCCCCCACTCGCCATTATTATCTCTCTCTGTTGTTTCCGGCCATTGAAGATGATGCTGTTTCGTATCGTTGTCATCGACATGAATGTCGTGCCATGCAGAAGAAGCATCTGTGCCGGCTTGCTTTTCAAGCTCAATCCAGCTCTCATTAGCGTTGATAACGCCGTGACAATCACTATCCGCGTTCTGTTTTCCTGATCCTCCTCCTAACTCGGGACAGAGATCCCACTGCTCACCGTGCACTACCCCTCCGTAAGCGCCCCAAGCAGACGCATCGCCTTCAAACCCATCACCGATATCGACACCACCCCGCACCAACACCCAATTCCCACCC
>JAAMPI010000129.1:0-61835 GCA_013054445.1 Cudoniella acicularis
CCGGAATATTCTTCTCCCCAACCTCCAACCCCTCCTCATTAGCTCTCTTCAAAGCCTCAACCTGCTTCTCCACCAACGCATCACTCAATGCACCCTTCAACTCCACCCCCTTCCCCCTCCTACTATGCAAAGCTCCACACTTTTTGCAAACCCTCGTAGCCTTTACCAACGTTTCTACCTCCTGATTCAAACTCGAAAACTGCTGAAGTATTCCATCAAGAGCCGCGAATGCTTCAGGGACTTTGTTGAATTTGCCAGCTGTGAACTCGTGTAGTAGGGTGCGCAACACGTTGACGTGTGATATGGCGGCTTGGCGACGGATGCTAAGAGCGATGAGGATTGGTTCTTCTGCTTCCTTCTCTTTTGGGAGTTCTCTCGCTTTTCCCCTCGTGCCGGTGCCAGTGCGAGGTGATTCCTGGCCATTCATATTTGTGCTTGCGCCCGTGGTGCCGCTAGCGTGAGGGGAAGGGGATCCTGTTGTAGCAAATGGGTTAGGGACCGGACCAGCTGAGGCAGATTGTCGTCTCGATGAGGAAGATGAGGATGGGGTTGTCATCTGGAACTGGACACCCGATGATAATGTATTGTGGGGGAGTTGTGGCGTGGGTTCTGGGTGTCGGCTTGGAGATCCGGATCTTGTTCTGTTCGTATTTCTTTGACTGGGAACATTTATGTTTGTGGTGTTATCTGATGATGGAGCGCGGGGAAACGAAAACTTAACGGGAGGGCGAGTGGCGGTGTGGTCTTTCAAGTTTCCCCCGGAAGGAGAAAGAGCGACTTCCATGGCTTCCATTTTGTGTACTTCAATTCAGGTTCTTAAACAGGGAAGGAAAGTGCTTGCCTGAAAAAGATGCGACATTGTTATCATCGGCACCGACGGTGCGAAACCAGCTTTATTTTTCTCTCGGTTTCCATTTCTTATTCCACTGAGGTTGAAGGGGTGTCAAGAGGTAGCTACCCGCATCACACATCACACCATCTGCAAAGAAGCATCTCGAAAATAGTCGAAGCCTAGAGGAAATCCATCAAACGAAAAGTTTGTACAAAGGTATGTAAGAATGCGGATTCTAAGGAAGGGAAGTTGCGTTTCACGTGTACAAGGTGGCGCGTATCAAGGCAGACAACGATGCTGCAGAGCGATTGCGCGTTGCCGTTCCGGCGACACGAGATGGTGGAGCCGAAGTTTCGGTGTGGAATGGAACTTTCTTTCCAGTTCTGCAACTTTATTGCAGATTAGAAACTGGTCGTTTGGAAAAGCGGCAAAGATTGTGATTCGTAGACATTGCTTTTGCGTTGCAGTGTTTGAGGAGAGGAGATAAAGAAACGGAAGGAAATGAATCTGCAAGCACTTCCAAGCTCCACTAATGTTTCACACTCGGAAAACAGGTGATGGAATAATTTAAATGGGGTTTCTGGACGGTTGTGAGAGAGGGAGCACCCGGGGAATTTCTTGTATTCAAGAGCAAAAAGGAGAAGAAATCAAGTGGAGCTCATGCACTCCAGCAAGATCTCACCTCAATTCTCGGCGGCTCCTTGCTCGCATCAAGTGAAGCACTGGCATCTTCTGATACTGAAAGCTTCTCTTGAGAAATGCAGCTTCATTAAAATCCATACTGTTACCATTTTACATTTGCCTGTGTTCCAAACTCCAAAAACTCGCATACGTGTCACAATACATGAAATCTCCTTTCATCAACACCCAATATCATCCATAACGCATTTATATCCTCTCCATGCTTCATAACCTTTTTTTACGTGCCATTAACTCTATTCGAGTGCCTCTGCTCCATCCACGTCATCGGCGCCAATAACAATGCACCCACAATACACAAGAACGTTGCGGAAATCTGCCAAAACCAGACAATGGTCGCGCCACCCGGCCAGAAAAACTTCACGATCTCATTCGTTTGATACAGGTCCTCTTGGGATTTTATGTAGTATTTTCCGTCTTCTGGGCGGTGAACAAGGTGCAGTTTGGTTGTGAGGTGGACGTTTGATTTGTAGAAGGGCACGAAGAAGAGGGAAAAAATTTGGTGGATTTCAACCCAGAGGATGTTGGATTTTCGATTGAATTCTGAATATTTGTATTAGCCTGACTGCATTAAATTGGGCTTGGGAAGAGAAGATGAGAGGCTCACCGTCACATTCCACGTTGAGCACGATTCTGGGCGACAGAATTTTGTACCAGCGATAGATCATCCAAATAACCCATCTTGAATTGATTTCTCCTAAAAATGGGAGAAAAATATGAGAGAAGCTGGGTACGCGACACAACGGATGCGTGAAGGTTGAATCCGGGAGAAAATATGCTTCGAGGGCGTCTTTTTGCTCGGCTGGTGAGCCTTCGGTGAGGAGGTGGATAACGTTTGAAATTTGTCTCTCTGTAAAGGGAAAAGTATCAGTAATCGCTTCTTGGAGATGAAACCGCAAACGTCAATTTATCTTCTATCAATTGGCTCGAGAATTGCTCTTTTCCTCCCCTTAACACTCAATCGAACCCAAAATTGAGTGCCTCTAGCACTAAAGCGCGCCGGATCTCGGGAAGAATCGGAACACATCAATTCAACCAAAATGCAACAAAGAGTGGACTTACTTGGATGATCCATTGTATTGATTTTGATTGCAAAAAGAGTACCTTCTATTGACGTCTTGAATTTGTAAACAAAAGCGACGTTGGTTCAAGGGAGGAAAATATATGGAATGTGATTAAAATTTGGCGATGATGTCACCGCTGTCAAGAAAGCGCTGGCATGTGAAAATGAGCCGGGTTCAGGGGCTGAGTTTCAGGGGTAGCAACACACGACTGGGTCCCCCTTAAGTTCAAACAAAGCAACTGAAGGATGTGCAAAAGGACACAAGAGTAGAATTCTAAAAAATATTTAGATATTTTTATCTTGGAAATCGATATCCTTGAAAACGACTCTTGGGAGGGTAAAATTATATCGAGGAATTGTCCAGTCTGTTATTACGAGCCCGGTCAGCTAAGTCTGCGTTTTCAGGCTACTTTTANGCGATTTCNAGGCGTNGTGACCCCGCTTTCAGGCTTTCGAAAACGAAAGCTATCNCGATCACTTGAATGTTATAAAATAACTAAGAATAATTATAGTATNNAAAACNAGTAATCGTGAGTTTTAGAAGGTAAAGATACTTTTTAATAACTNGCTTTTAAAAGTTTACGACTTTTGATTATTAATTTACTAGTAAAATACCCTGAAAACACAGACTTAGCTGGTCAGGCTCGTTACGTCACCTCCCGAAGACTATTTATCAAAAGTCCCACTCAAGATTTTCAAATTTCTGTTTCTCTATAACAATCTTCTATCGTCCTTTATCCATTATCCGTCATCCATCATTTATCGAAACAATCTGCTAGCATCTTGCGACCAACTATGCTACGATCTTCAATCATACGGCCCCTGGTCAAAGGCTGGACGGCGCTTCCTATCCGCTGCTTCCCCCGTCACCACTTCGCTCCTCCCACCCTCCTTCCTTCACTACTCGTAAGATTATCTCCCACGAAAGTACTATGCCTAGATATTCAAGCCCGTGGGGTGCACAAGAAGGCAGGCTCTGAAGAAGCCCAAGGAAAGCAGCCGTCAGACTCTCCCACGGACGACCATAATAAAGACGGTGGTTCGAGCTCGCCGTCTGCCCTCTACTTTCTTGCCCTCTTCTTTTTTATCCTAGGAGCTCGCCGCCGACGTGAAGGTCGACAAGATGAGTCACCCATCGATACAAACGGGGAGGTCGATCTTAAAGGGACCAGTGATTGATCTTTCTCTAAAGTCTGTCCAGAAATGGCTGCGGCCATCACCGTACTAGTGCTTTAGATTGATTTCAATTCTTCTGGCATGGGTTATTGGGATCACAGAGATTTGCGTTCGCTCCTGTGATGTCAGATAATTCTCGGATATATTGCAGATGGTCCTGCCCTGTACGAAGGCTGCAGAGTTGTTGGCGGGAAGGTGCAATAAGTAGACCTTTGGTATATAGCGCCCGCTCCTCTCTTCTCTCTTCTCCTTTCTTCGCCCTAATTCCTAGTCTAGCGATATATCGACATATTCAACTTATTCTTATTTGAATACAGCGTTACTTATCAACTACGATGCCGGGTTTCAACATTTTCCGCTCCTACCTGAACATTAAGAGCACAACCACCTCATTGGTGGATAGCTGATTCGAATTCCACTTCTTTAAGGGCACAATTACCTCATCGCTCGCTTGAAACCTCTCGCTCAAAAGGCCGAGATCACAAGGGTACAACCACCTCATCGTTGCTCGGCACTTCTCGCTCAATAGGTCAAGAACACAACCACCTCATACGTTTGTCTTTTCGCCCACAAGTTGCAAACCTCAAAACGTACAGGTAACCACTTGATTCTTCTACCCTCTTTCTCCTGGACTTAGTTGCTAATTACCGACAGGGGCATCCGAGCTTGATTATGGCCTGTCCATATGAGCATGTCGAACTATCCACCTATTATTGTCGTACTAGCACAGGGTCGCCACAGGTATACCACAATTACAGCATCTGATCGGACTCTCACAGCAAGCACCAACTGCCATAAAGGAGCTTTCTTTATCGCTAAGCTCTTTCATTACCCTCTTAGCACATGTTCGTCGGTCCGCTTAAGCAAAGGTTCTTGGGGAACTTAATCCGGAGCTGGAAAATTTTAGCGAGATGGGATAGGAGGAAGATTAGTGCTGGTAGCGCATATTCACGGAGAGAGAGTTGTTTATTGGGGAATCGGGAGCTCCGAGGAGAGACGAACTTAATCACCTTTTCGCCCGATGGGCGCTGACTCGCGCCGACTTCTTTCCACTGGGTTGATCCTGAGCAAGGACTTGGAGCTAAAATCCTCGGCGCTGTTCTCCGTACGAGTAACGACATGCCGGTTCGCATTTGGGCCGGCGGACGGCCAAGACAAATTCGAGCAAGTACAGAAGATTAAAGTCCACAGGTTCGGAGCTTCGTCAATAGCCTTCTCACCTGATGGGCGCCACCTCACATCTGCCGGCTACTTGGATGGAATAATCTGGATCTGGGCACTTAACAACGAAGGCAAATTTAAGGGAGTACAATAGCTTAAAGGTCACACTGCAGGTGACGCGATTAATATGATCTTCTCGCCTGACGGGCGCCAGCTCGCATCTGCTGGCATAGATAGACTTCATATTTAGGCAGAAGAATAGGTAGTTTGTACAAAATGTCACGAATGCTACAAGATTAAGGTTCCAAATATATTGTGATACCTGGGCAGTGAAAAGTGTTTCACAAAGTGGGTGCAGTCTGAAGTATCTTGGGTCTATGTCGGCCATAGCTCCCTTCATTTCTAACGTCCCTCGAACATGAGAACAGATGTACTTGTGCCCCTGTAGTATGTCTAGAACGGTCTTCGCATTTTTATAAGTAACGCTTACGGGCACAGCGAAGAAATTGTCAAGTTGGAACTGTGGCTGCCTACCTAGAGCATCAGCCCAAGTATTCCAAATACTTCCCAGAATCACAAGTCCGTCAGCACCACCAGGATTGACTGTTGCTGATTGCATCCAAATAAAAGACTGTAGCTTTATTGCAAAACGAGGACTCACTCCCCTTAGCGATACCCGGCAAGCTGTTGTCTCTTTCCTGTGGATTTCGGTGCGATGCTAATTTAGAAATTCTCTAGATTTCAATATTATCAGCCGGAGTACTTTGGGTTTCGGTGTAAAATTTCAGCTTGTTCTGAGTTCTACTAGGCCCAATTCATGTACTTCGAGCCAAAGTAGTCCAAATTGCAGTATAAATAAGGCACATACGCTATCTGGTAGTATGTCAAAGAGCTATACTTTAAACGTAACCACTTCGAGGTACAGTCTTTCAAACAGACATACTCGCAATTGTAGTACTCCGAATGCTATAAAAAAAAAGGCTTCGGGCAACGGTGTATGGGGAGCGCTGCTAGAGTGAATAGGAGCCGAATTGGGTCCAAGGCGCTGGCGTGAAGATGTTACCTTAAGAGATCGAAGGTTTTTTTTTTGGGGGGGGGGCGTAAAACGACTCCTAACACCCTGAGCCGGGGGCAACCTGTCAGCGGCTGACAGTATAGATATATTAAGGCATTCCGTATAATTAATCCTACTATATCGGCAAAGGCCATGATACGCAGCCTAGTAACGCGGAGGGAATAGTAGTACGCTATGATCATAGATACCCGGGACTACGTCTGTTAGTGATAAGGATATAGAGTTACGGAGGTAGGAAGAAGCGAGAGTTCACAATTATTTCGGTGATACTTAGTCAGGGCTTACCATAGCCCAGCAAGGGTCTTAGCGAGCCCGAGGATCTGCCCGGGGGGGTTGGTGGGTGACTTGCACTCTTCTCTGACGGAACGATGTAGTCTAGGTGCGCGAATGTTACCTTTACCAGCCTCGCCCTGATCGAAGGTAGTATTTATAATATAAATCAGTTAAATTCTGAAAATGAGATTATTCTTAAGTGTTTATATCCCTTTATTAATCTTAACCCTATCGACCATATCTTTTTGTACTGCGCTCTATCTGATATCGATGAGATCACATGACACGTGTATTGGGGCATATTCTATTNGATTTGGTCGACTCTAGCTGGTCGGATGAGTGGTATCATCAATACAAGCAATANCAACACAGGGATCGTCCGGAGGGCTCAATTGGGGTAAATCAAGTATATTATCAACTGTACAGAATCAAAGATCAGGTCGTCGGGCCACATCTCTAGACTANAAGTGAGACGTGCCCTAAAGCACGTGCTGGGTGCCATAGTAGCCTCAGGCTGCCAGGCACACACTTCAACAGTACTGTGCGTAGCTCTCGACTTCCTGATTTGAGGTAATCTGTCTGCCTGTGTCGAGGTCCCTGAGGCTGGCCCTAGCCTTCTCGATGTCGAAGCTTTTCTAGCACCTGCTTGCCTGAGTAGCAGCTATAGGGGCCCTGCTCTGGAGCCTTAGGAGCACTGGGGAGTGGTCAGAGCCGTGATCGAGGGTCCTATTGATATTGCACTCCAAGACCCTATTAGCGAGGCCCTCTGTGGCGAACGCTAGGTCGATTGTTGTGCCACCTAGGGTCGTAGGGAATGTGATAGTTCCTGGTGGGGTGATAAGCTGGCAGGCACTCCTTCCTACTAGTGCTTGGATGAGCTCCTCAGCGGCTGTGTGACAGGTACAGAATTATATTGCAAATCTACAAGTAAACTACAATACAAGTAAGGCCAGCGACCTCCTTACCACGCTTTCCCCCAGGATCAAGACTCTTGCTCGTAAGCTCACTATTTTTCTCTGGTTCGGGGGTTCTACCAGGAGCAAAGCTTCCCCCCACGCCCTCTGCCCGGTTTGCTCCTTAAGCCTGCGTCAGCACACCATGCCAGCTGCCCTATATGCTCTCCCTACAGACTGACGCGCGCATCCGTCCTCTCGAGCTGTATAGAAGGTGTCTCTGTCGCCTCCATTATACACTACGCCCCATGGTTGTGAACCACTTCGCGCTACCTTGCCGGGTCTCCCTTCTCCACAGGGCCGCCCGCGTCTCGCAGGAGTTACTCAAGCTGTACCCCTAGCCAGGCAGCACAGTATAGTGTTTCCCTCCTACTAACCAAGATGGAGCTTCTATTCTCCCTACCTGCTATGCCCGTTCTCCATAGCCTGCTATGCCTGTTCTCCCACAGTCTGCTGGGCCCGTTCTCCTACCCTATGTCCCATCCCTTAAAGACTATACTAAACCGCCAGCGCTCGTCCATCGTAGACAGTCTGCTTCTGCAGTAGAGTTCCTCCGTACGGTGTGCTAGGGACTCTGCCATCTGAGACAGAGTATTACAACGTGTATCATCCCCCTAATTCCCCCCTTCTCCGGCCTCCCGCCGCTCAATATCAAGCTAGTCTATAGTGTCCGTTCGTAGTGTATTCGATTAACGAGAGCTTCGACTTTGATCAATTAACAAGAGCTTCGACTATATCGATTAACGAGAGCTTCGATAGGCCCTTCGGGTGACTCGTGTCACTATGTGCCGTGAATACCGTCCGGTGAAAACTCTGCATCGCCACCCCAGAGGTGTCCTATCGTACGAATAGGCACTGGTTCCACGCCAGCATTCCGCTGGAGGCTCGTTCCCTACTCGAGTATTCGTACGTCGGATGGTTTTAATACCCGTTTTGATGGTAGTCCTCTGTTCTGTGTCGCCCACGTTTCGCCGGAGGACAGGCTGGCGAGGCCTAGCAACCGCCTCAACGCGCGACCACAGCTCCATCGAATGCGCTGGTCTCTCATCGGCTCTCCGATAGTATTACAATCGAAGGTTCGTAGCCAGCGCCTCGTACAGGCTGAGAGTTCGACTTTGCTGGCCTACTATAACTATTAACTACTAATATCTATAGCTGTGCCAACCTGAAGCAAGCTATTCACGCAAGAAACATTAAGCCGTCCCTCGCTTATTGGAAATCTGCATTTTAGGCTTAGCCCGTCTTGTTGTACCTTCCCCCTTAGATAGTATCCAATAAAGCCTGGGGCGGCGTGGCTGAGCAAGCGCTTTGGCGCTTGAAATCCAGGCGGTGTAAACGCCACATTGACCCCCAGCCCAGCTGAGACGATGGTTCTGGCTTTAAAAGAGAGACCCGATGATCTGATCAGATCAATTGTCACTCGAGACGTTGCCTGGTTTCTACTTTCTAGAATCTCCGAGTTGACGACCTGTGACAATATGTCGGGCTCCAGGCGGTTCCTGGGTCACGGATGGCGGGGAAGCGCTGTCCTGCTCACCGTCCTGAGTGCGTCGACAACAGTCTTGCTGACTATTTTGCTCTTCTTGTCGGTATTCAAGCTAGGGAGTGGTAGCTCATCGTTCAGTGGCACCAGCCGCTTGTTCTCGGGCGAGTGTAGCCAGGCCTCTCGAATGACAATACTTCTGCATCTCGCGATCAACATCATCGCCTCGATCGTATTAGCTTCGTCGAACTTCTTCATGCAAGTATTGGTGGCCCCTACGCGAAAGGATGTCGATAAAGCCCATGCTCGGGGCCGGTGGCTCGAAATCGGGGTTCAGTCTTGGCGGAACATTCGCTTCTTACCAGCCGCCAACACGATCTTTTGGCTGATACTGGCTTCCACGACGACCCCACTCCATCTCATATTCAACAGCACCGTCATACAAACGAAGGGCTCCACCGACTTCCTGTTCGTAATCAGCACCGAGTCCTTCACCGAAGGCGCTGATTCGAATGGATCGCTTCCCATTATTAGCCAAGCCGGTCTTACCCAACCTGATGGCCAGATTAATACTTTACAAAATATTTCTAAGTCTATTACAACGGGAACATGGGAGAAACTTAATCTACAAGATTGCTATCAAAGATACAACACGACGCCTTCTGTCTTAACCACATATCGACACGCGGTTATGGTCGTGAGCAATCAGAACGAAACACTGGGTCAAACAATTGATTGGTCATCAGCAGAAGTTTACAAAAATGTTTCTAAAGAGGTGCCTGCAGATCTTGCAAACATTCGTAGCCCGATTTGGGACGTTGAATACCTCTCACGAACCGATAGCTGGGTTAACGAAGTGACCAACTCTGCCGACCCGGATCCGTGGAGCGCATCTCTAGATTACTTGCTCATTATGAACCTTCAAACTGGATTGTTTGCCATGAGTATAGGAGGTACGAACGAGACATATAGTTCTTTCGTCCAAGCCGAGTACGTTTACATGAAGGCATACTATTGCCTCTCGGAACCCTACGACGTGCCTTGTAAGGTTGATATCGATAACCAACTACTTGGCATCGTTTGTCTCATTGGTTTCATTAAGACTCTGCTCTGCGCCATTATCTTACTCGGATGGAAAGATCAAAATCCATTCATGACCCTTGGAGATGCTATTGAATCGTTCATCAATATTCCGGACCAGACAACCATTGGGATGTGTTCCCATAGTCGAAATGATTTCATCCATAGGAGGATGGGGAACATCGCCTGGAAACCAGTATCAAGCGCATGGAGAACCCCTTCTAGACGTGCAGGCTCCGCCATTCCTTGGTCAATATGGATATGGTCATACGCAATCATCACATCATGTCTAGGAGTTGCTGGGTTTTTCTATGATCGGGCTGCGAGTAATAGGCCCCTGTAGGTGTTCCACAACGAACTTCTTCGACAAAATCATAGTGCAGCGGCTGATTATTAACAGTGGTTATTCTTATTTTGGTCAAGACCCGCGTAATGCAGAACTCAATCTGGAACAGATCCTGGGGAATTCGAAAGACAACATCAATGTTCTGATTATACTAGCAAATATACCCCAACTACTACTTTCAATGGCTTACATGGTGTATAATGGCTTGTTTACAAGGATCTGCAGCGAATTTGAATGGGCAGCATTCAGTGTTAAATATCTACCGCTGCGGGTTACTCTGAAAAAGGGCCAACAACGGTCAACATACCGGTTACAATTGCCCTATCACTGGTCGATACCGCTGCTAGTCGTTAGTATAACACTTCATTGGCTGTTTTCTAACTGTCTCTATCTCATCATCTACGAGGGTAAGTCGTATTCCAGTCGGAATTGCTCAGTAGGATGAGTCTTTGCTAACTGAGATCAAAATCCAGGCTATGACGCGTACTGGCCTTATAAAAGCAGCATTGACCGGGTATTACAGTTCTCCACTATCACTATCTTTATATCACTCATCATATGCCTCGGTCTTGCGCTCGTTCCCATTATATTAGCCGCTTCGAAGCTACCTGGGAAGATGGTTATCGCAGGAAACTGCTCCGCCGTAATATCCGCAGCCTGCCACTGCGTACCATCTTCCATACCTTCCCCTGAACGGAGTAGTTCCACTAGTAAAACTCTCGTCATTGAAGAAGACAACTGGGCTGAGAACAGCGGAACAGCGCGACGAGAGGTCGTTGACCTTGCCACTGGCAAGCTGAAGTGGGGCATAATCCCGGATTTGGGAAATAATCAGACTCAACCAAATGATACATCCGTGGGGCATCTTTCGTTCGGAAGCGAAGTCCAAGGTGTTAGCGAAGTTGTCGAGGGCGACCTGTATAGCGGATTAACGAGTCCTTTGAGGGTAATATGATGCAATATTTGTTAATTAGACCTGGAATATGAGTGAGCCGAGCAGTCTCGAAAGGGTAAGAGACTGGTGCCCAGATTCGCTGGCCAATACAAGCATAACCAAATTACTAAGAGCCAGGTGCCAGTGGCCAAATTCAGAGACTCGTTAACGAAGACTCCCACGTTGTCGAAATGAATTAACAAGCCTACTTATTACTTTTAAAGAAAAAAAACAAGCCAGTAGATATCGTTAAGGTGATATTTGAGTCTCTTCGCCACACCAGAAATAACGAGTCTGGCGAATCTTATGCTTGCCCTTTCAATTGAATGTCTTTCTATAGCGCCTGGTACCGTATGACTAGACTGCGGAACTGAGACTAAATGACAAGCGCCTGCAGGGTTATATCGTCGTCCTGCTTAGCTTTTCGCATCGGACACTCATTTAGAATAGGGAAACTTGAAGACGCCCAGAGCTTTGTCGACAGTCGAGTCGCGAGTGGAGTTCCACGAAAGCCTCAAAGATTTGACCTATGATGGCAAAGCCACAAGGATTTCCGGTCTCAGGTATCTTGAACTGAACTTTCAGTGCTTCTATCATACATGTCATAACTGTGTTTATGGCTTTAAAACTACTGATGACTTACAAAATCATCTCAAGATCTATTGCTCGTCGAGGAATTCTCAGCCTATAGAACAGCCAGAATCTAAGCTTCTCAGGCCAAACGGAAGTATGGTCGGAGATCATTGAATAGTTACCACAAATCAAAGTCAAGAGAGTTATTTCAATGGTCAAACGCCCAATCATCTAACTTCTCTAATACGATAAAATTCTCCTTCAAAGTTGGGGTTTTGGTCAACTATTATCCTAACCCGCAGGTCATCATCACCAATCAAAAGAACGCAGAGTCATGAGTTGGTAAATAGATCCACTACCTTCCCTCAAGCTATAAGGCCTACAAATCGTAAAGAGACCTACCTGAATCTAGGATGATGGAGCTCTACAAAAGTGGCCGTGACATACCCTCCATTATTAATTCTGTAAATGGAACAAGTTTCTGACTGATATATCGCACAACTCTTATGAATAGTATCGTATCTATTCCTGACTTCTTAATTTGAGGAATTGCCCTGAGTCTCATTCCTCTATCTCGTCTACATTTAAAATCCTTCATGACAACAAGCTTGACAGACACTTCCCTGTTCACTAAAAAAGCAAGCCCCCTTACAAGCCGCCTAAGCAACCGAGCAAGCAAGCCCCGCCGCCCCGCATCCATCTGGTAACATGCTCATATCGATATCTTCGAATAACATATTAAAGGCTCCTTTCTCGAATTTTTTTAAGCACGTCGGCAGAGCAGGAGCCATGATCTTTGGCAGGGTCGGTCCAGACATCTTCGGCATGGAGGACCTTTTTAAACGTAATAGAAGAGCAGGCGCTACGGTAGGACATAGAGGCTTCGGCGAAATTGTTTAGGGCGTTGGGAGGGTTGAAACGGAGATAGTAATCGCCGTAGTTGATCAGGATTTGAGGAGATGATGCGGAGGTGCTGAATCGTATTTTGAATGTTCCCTAAAGTTAATATTAATAGTAATTCTTCATCATGACATGAGATTTTATGATTCTATTGGGAAGTGGGTGAGAGCATGAGGTAGAATGTAGATTGTTTGGAGATATACCGGGTAGCCTAAGTCCACATACTGCTTCCCAACATTGCTTTGAAGGAACCAAACTCGTCCAAATGCGTCCTTGTGGCCGATATAATAGGTGCCATCGCCTTTTCTAGTCAAAGTGAAGACGGGAACAAAGTCTGGTGATTCGACGGCTACCAAAGATCCATCGATCGATATACGGCACTTACTTTAGCGAGAAACGGGAGACCTCAGAAAACGGAGGTTCAAACCTCAAGTTTCTGAAGTATTTCCTCCTGGATCGATCCATATATAAGCAAATCGCATCAACCCATATTATTTGAAACCTTTTCTTAAGCCTTAGTCTTACCAGGGCAGTGTAGCAGTTTAGTGTAATGAGTATCGTCGATCCATTATCGCATATCATTGGTCGTTGCGGTTCCTCTCCTTTCCATTCATAGGATAGCGCGGCGTAGGGAGGTGGGTCGTCTAGGGAGTTGTGGAAGATGATGCATTCGAGAGGTTGACTTGTGATTTTTGCCGGAGAAAGAGCAATCAGACGAATTGTTCTTGCATCCTCTAGCGGGAGATACTGATAGGGATGAATATTCATAGCCTTAATTTAATCTCAACAACGAAAGAATTTCGGTGGATAGTTCAGGTTGGGTTGAGGTTGTGCTTGCAGTCTCAGCTGAACGACAGCCTCACAGCATGGTGGTGTCGTACAGCATCACTTATCAGCGCGCCAGAGCAGCCAATCGTGGCTAGCTAACGCAGATCATGGCGGCTTTCTGGACCATTGTGAGCGAACGTATGGCTGTACGTGCTGCGTGTCCTGGAAACCTGTGCGCTGATACTCGCCATATTCCCAGCAGGAAGGATGCACTCTCATATAGCTCTAAATCAGCCTGGATCTCATTTGTGAATACATAATGACAACATCTTCTTTGTACCGTTGACGGTACTGTTGGCTCCGAGACCTTTGCTTCCATCAAGGGTCGTGAGGATCGTTCGGGATAATCCGCGGGAGTACGACATGATTCAGGGCCCGGCGGATGCAACTTACACCTGCACTAGGACTTAGCTAGCTCTGCCTGCCGTTGCGATGGCGATGAGAGAGAAGCAGATGGCGTTCAGAGCCCACGCGCCAGTGTATTGCAGCCTGTCAATAGAATGTTCGGGAATTTACACCTACGCCACACGCGTGACCAATGTGGCTCAACACGTGATCAGGCCCGAGAATGTGGCTGGGCAGAATATAGCGAGCCCGGGCGTGAACATAGTACATATTACTAAGCGCCGAAACATGTGTCCCCTCTCCTCGCAACGGCGAAACTCCCGGACTACATTCTTTTTATCTCTGAGTTTCTTTAAAATTTAGGGCCGTATTATTTCGTTATAGGACCTTTCCTTAAGCGCTCCGAATTTTATAAAGACTTTAATAGTCGTAATTAAACAGGGGGGGATAGCCGAAGCGGCGATCAACGGCGTGAATAAAACAATCGATAGTATGATCAACTATAATCTTTTCTTTATTATTAAGTAGTATCCTAAGGGAGAAATAGTTATATAAAGCGATATATTAATATTAACCTCGTAGATTTGCTAAAAAAATATTTATAATTCTAAACTTAGAGATGTGTCTCGTGACATAGTGCGTCTCGGTACGCAGGGACAGACGTTAGATAGATAACTAGTAGTTTTATAAAAGGGAAATAGTCTAGACTAAAGTTATAGATATTAGTAAATAAAGTTACGCCGAATTCTCTTTAAGCTAAAGCAGACTATTTTAGGAGTCCTTTATAGCTTAGAGAGGAAATCGAATATAGTTATCAAACTCGTCCTATTTAAGAACAAACAATCCTCGTAAATCGGGATCCTTAAAGAGCTTATAATCAGCCTTATGACCTTTCTCGTTCTAGCTAGCTACTTGGCAGGCCTTATTACACCTATATTAGTATTAAAGTTAATATAATACGAGGAAGATTTTTAATAGCAGTCTTACCCTATTATAATACTAGAAAGACGAGTACTTGCTATACCGTTATAGAGAGGCTGCCTTCTTTCCGCACCTATAATATATTCTTATACTATTAATCTCTATTAAGAACTGTTAGACCTAGTCGTTTAACGCTAGCAGCTTATCTAGTGATAGTAGAAAGATCTATACGACGTCCCGTTCGATTAGCGAATATAAACTAAGCTATATATTAGCAATTTTAAAGTACCTTAATCGTCTAGGGATCCTTATAGCGGATACCGGGCTTATAGAACATAAATACGTGACGCTCTACGTAGAGAATAGCGACCGTATACCCCTTTTAAACCTATCCTAGTATTAATTCACTGCCTCGGCTATCGGTATAAAAGTATAGCGGAATTGTCGTACCGTTAATATCCTTAATCTCTATCTATAGACGAAGTAGCGAAGCGAAATCTATAATCTTACTAAAGAAATACTAATAGCGTCGCGGTCGGTATATACCTATATTACTTCTCTTATAAAACTCCTAGTCGGCGTCGTTCTCGTCTAAGAGATCAGTAAACCCGGGGAATGTCGTACGGCTCCGCAGATTCGCTAGCTGTCCTAGGGCTTTTAGCTTCTCCTTTCTCTAAAGCCAGTCTTCGAAGTCGCTCGGTTCGAATCCTTATAAGGCTTTATCTACTTTCGTCTTCTACTTCGTTAAGACTCCGAATAGCTCGTACTTCGAAGGGTCTTATACTAGAGCTCCGTGCTTGATAGCTAGCGTACTGTCACCGCTAAAGGTCGTCTTCTAAACAGACGCCGCCCTCTCCGCGAAAATACGTCCTTTTGCCAAGTCGCTATTAGCGATGACGAGCTAAGCGGTATTAATAAAGGCCTACGCAAACCTAACGTCCTCTCGTCCTTACTCGTTATAGAGACGTACCTGTTAATCAAAGTAACGGAGGGTCCGGAGTAGGGATACTAAAATCCCCTCTATACCGAGTTAGTCGATAATATCGTCTAAGCGATAGATCTCCTCTAATCTCCTGTCGCTTTCCTGGCTCTACTCTAGCGGTAAGGAATAGAGATAGTATAAACATATAAAGTCGAACTTTTCTTAAAGAGCCTTCTATCGGGCTTTACGGTTCTTAAGAGGGGCTAAGTAAGTTATCGTGATCTCTTCGCCTTTATTAATATCTTTTAAAATATATATTATATATCGTTTGATCTTTTTATTCTAGTTCTTCTATATATTATTATTATAAGCGTGGTTAATACGACATACTTTTAAGAAGATTGCCCTTTTATCTCTAACGGCTTCGGTAGGTAAAGAGTTTGTTCGAAAAATCCCGAGATACTGTTTAATAGTATTCCTATATAGGTAGATATTATATATAGATAGGAAGTCTCGCCGCTAGTTTTCGCTAAGGGCTTTAACTTGCTTATAGATAGATGTTCGAAGCCGCTCGCTACCGACCGATTTATTGACTATAACGACGGCCTCTTTAGAGAGAATTCGCGTGTCCTTAGAGATCTTTTCGATTACGACGAGACCTTTTCCTTTCCCCGATATATCTTATAAGGCGTATATAGAATTGCCCGTCGTACTCTATAATTTTACGTCTCTTACTCCTTTTAAGTTTCTATTATTCTTATTTATAATAGAAATTGCCGCGATAAACTTAGATATAAGTTCTACCTCGTCCTAGTTATAGTCAATCGTGATCTTATTAGATATAGCTTAAGGTAATAGGCCGAGTAATCCGAATACTTTGTCGTAGGGGAGAGTATACTATATAGATCCTACTAAGCGATATAAGTCGTCTACTACCGTGCCCTTTAGCCTATCGTCCTTATTAAACAAGACCCCCGACTTCTACTACTACCTAATAGAGTTTAGTAGTTATAGATACGGCGACATTCTAGCTATCGCGCGAGAGTCTAAGGTGTCGCCGTCTAGAATTTTATTATAAAAGATATTAGTAAGCGTTAGAACTACTCGAAGGGACACGCTTGAATCGCCCTAGTCAAGGGTCGAACGGATCGGGCTAACGGCTAGTTCCTAAATTATCTATAGGCGAGTCTAGTACGGATTCTAAATAAGGCGAAAGAGTGCTACGGAAACAAGATCGCGAAAATACGGGGGTCTAAATTTATCCTTATTATCTAAGTCGGCCTACCACTCGTTATTAAAGTATAAGACATCCCCTAAGAAGGGGAAGCCTTCTAGCTCGTTATAATCATAATCGGATTCTTATACCTTTACGTCGATCCTTAGAGCTACTTCTAATATTTGCCTACTATAGGCCTCTAAAATTGTATTATAAAGGCGAAGCTTATCAAACGAAGTCTCGACCTAAGAGTCTAGGCCTATACTACCTATTTTATCTTCTCCGAGCTATATTATTACTACTAGCGACTAGCTAAAGATATCTCTTATCCTTAGGACTTAAGTATTACGCTCGTCGATATCGTCCTAATTAATATAAACGGCGTCGATCTAGACCTTATCTACGAGAGAAGACCGAAGGTAGTCTAAAGTAGTAGCTAGGTTCTCCTTAACGGTAACGGGTATCCCGTTAATAATAATTGTCTTCGTATCTTCTAGGCTTCCTTATATATAACTGATTACTATATAGTCGCCTTATATAAACCTAGTAATAGTACGGAACACGTCTAAGGATATTAACCCTAGGTCAAAGTCAAACTGCTCGTACTAAGCGTCGTTAACCTGACTCCTACTCTATTACGTAGAGCGTTCGATATAAAATATTATATATTCTGGCTTAAAGTCGTCTAAAGATACGTGCTCAAGTATTAGGCGTAAGGGATCGAGATATAGACCTAGAATATAATCTAGGCGACTGCTTAAGTTATCGGGTGTCGAGGGAGGCTCGAAAGATAAAACTCGAATCTCGTTACGAGAAGCGTCGAGAGGCTTATACTAAACGTATTACGAGGGAGAGCCCGAGGCTAGATCTATATCTATTTATTGATATTGATAAGGGTTTAGAGTGACCTAAAAGAAGTAAACATTTTTAAATATTATAGAAATAAATTAAAGAGGTTAGGATAATTAAAGACTACGTCGATTTATAGCGTGCCTACTATACGACACTACCGACCTAAGGATTAGCTATACCTATACGTTAATACCTAATAGGATATATAGAGGTACTATATCCTATTAATACTAAACGACGAATAGAGTTAGTTAGTTCGATAGGGCTATTTGCGAAGTCTTTTCGGATAGATAGCTAGTAGTTTTAGAGTCCTTCGTTACGGAACTAATAGTAAAAAATGTCGGTTATACCTTTTCTAGTAGGCATTATCTAGACATCTACTCCTATTAGTTAATGACGAGCCTTATTATCATTCCTCGTCACTACCCTAACTATTTACGGAAGAACATAGAGTAGATAAGAATAGTACGGTTAGATATCTACTATTTTCTTACTTATAACAGAATATGAATTCGTGTTAAACTATAACCTCGCGCTAACTAGAGATAGTAGCACTTATTAGAAGTAAAGCTAAGAAGTATAGTTTTATTATTAAGGCCTAATAGTCGTAAGGGGTCTCGTAAATCCCTTTGCCTAGTCAAACTCCGTCTTATATAAATAAGATATAAACGATTCCCTTTTAAGTAGTTTATAACTAAAATTTAAGCTTATTTAAGTTCTATAAGTAACTTAATCGGAGTTTAGCAGTCGTAAGAATATCTTTAATATTAATAGTATAGTATCCTTTATATAACGTAATTATATCCTCTACCTAAGCGATTAATAAATAACCTGAAAACACCTAGAGAAAATCTAAGGTTAGAGACAGCTTATCAAGCTATAAATATAGCGATAGCGTTACTAGTATAATCAGTTAGCTATAGGGGAGTTAGTTATATTTAATCGTGATTAGAGATATATGACCTATAAGCGCGGCCTCGCCTAGAGCTACCCTCGTCTCTATATCGCTATTACTAGCGTACGGTGGCTCTAGGGGTGTTCTCGGCGGAGTCAACGGTATCTTAGTATATAGCGAGGCACTTAGATCTCCCTTTTAGACAAAAGGGGGTCGTAGCTAGACTATAGACGTCGAAGCCTAGGCTAATAGATTCCTAGAAAAGGACGATAAAGACTAGTACGTAAGTAGTAATAGGACACTCTTATTTAGAAAGTGATATTACTTCTTTGATTTCGAAGCCCTTCGGACCTTGTCGTCTAGGGTTGCTTTTAGCCGAGTTATAATACGACTTAGCTCTCTATAACGCTCTACCGGAACGTCTAACTAGTCTAGGAGGGTCTATTTGTCGTAGAGCCTGCTATATGTTCGAGGGACATAGAAGCCGCCGTAGAGGAAGAAGAAGAGATTATATAGGTAGCAAGCACTCTTACTAGAGCAAATAAATCTCGGTCGCTAATAGCGTAGATAAAACTTATAAAAGAAGAGGAGCTATATCTTAGCGTAAACCTTATAAGGTGATTTCTAGAGAAAGGCGGGTATCTAAATCTAGAAGGCCTCTATCTAAACGTTTTAAAATATACGGCACGTCCTGTCCTTTATAGTATAAACAAGCTTAAAGGTAGTAGAGTAATAGCGGGCTAGCTTACTAATTGCTTCTAGTAAGTATTACTTTAAGGTTAGTTCTAGTATCGAGCTTTAAAGAGCTACGCCGAGAATAACTAGAGGGAATTCGTAGGCCTGTTTAATGATCTCTCTAACTACCTCGTATGCTTCGCCTGTCTTCGTATAGAGATCCGATATGCTTTCTAGCTTTATAAAAAGGGCGTATAGAGCTCGTACTCTATCTCTACTAGCCTCTAAACTGCTCTTTGTTAACCCTGACCTGGCCTTAACAGACTTATTATTAATCGCCTTATATAGTTAAGTAATAAGGGCTAGTCTTCTAGCAGTCTTCTAGGTCTTTCTATACCGTGATCGTAGTCGTGACAGGATCTAGTATAAGTCTAGGACAATGACCTATCGAAAAAGAGTCTTAATGTCCTCGGCTTTCGAATTCTCTAAAAGGCAAATCAGTTATATTTCGGAACTTAGTTAGGAGATCGACCTCGCTACGTAGCTTGCTCTAAGATTTTCGCAAGCGTTATAAACTCTTATATAACTATAGAGAGGTCCCTAGTGTTTAATACTATCCGAATCGTGATTTCTTCGCTATTATAGTGTTCTTTAACGTAGATAGCTATAACTTTTAGGCTTTTATCCGTCGTGGCTAATAGAAATATAAGGTTACTCGTAATCTCCTTCTCTCGCGAGATACTCAGGCGGCGCGTTTAGTCTCCCTTAGGAACGGTAAGATTCTCGCGTGGCCCCTCTAGGAGCTTATCTAGCTTCCGGAGACGGCTAATCGTTTGCTATAGTTATAGGCGGGTGATCGCACCTCCCTATATCGTTGCTTCTATGATCCTCTCTTCTTAGTGACCTGCCTGGCCACGCTAGGACATGGTCAGGTCATAGTAGGTATGATATAGGCGGTTATAAAACGGTAGGGCAGGGGCGAGGTAGTCGTAAAGCTTGGTTAAGAGGGGGATAGAGCCATAGGCGGGTGATTTATAATAGAGGCGTGCTAGGTGCTGCTCGAATCTTAGTAAACTATATCAAAGATAATATTAAGGCTCGGAAGAGGCTACGGTATTACCTTTTATAAGCTTTTATATTAAAAGCCTATTCGTCTACCTCTAGGAGTAGCACAACCCGTTTATAAGTCTCCTGAAAGCAGGTCTGTAAGCACGGAACGGTATAAAGCTGTTGCTCGTTAAGATAAAAGGGATGCTTATCATCCCCTAGTAGAACCGTGACTGGCGTATTACGGTCGGGGTCTGGTTATTTATACTAGAAGGTAATAAAAGAGTTAAAAACTAGTACTTACTTATATACTAAGTACGCGTACTTCTAAGTACGGATTATAGCGCACGGCCCCCCTAACACTAACTAGCGCTACTATATAAATAGCCTTGTCCTAACAATATCGTAGAATCACGTATAATCTCTACCTCTAATATAATTATCACCCGCGAAGCCAGTAACGTAACTATCGTAGCTATTAAATTATGACCTACGAGGTTACGGTATCGAACAGGCGCGAATTTCTATTTATAAACAGGTAGCCGTTTCTAGATAAGGCTAAGATGCCTGCCTATAAGAAGACGTTAGATGCCGTTTGTAGAGGGTTCGGAGTAGCCCGAAGAGGACTTTAGGGCAAACAAATAGTATAGAATTAGAGGCGCCTTAATTAAATTATAAAAATAGCTTACGCGATTTTAGACTAACTCTAATACCTTATTAAGATAAAAATTTACTAGTTATCGTATCGTTAGTTCGTAGCTTTCTACGAAATATAGTAGCTTGTTTAATATATATAGAAGCGCGTTGCCTATAGATGTTTTATTATATCTTTATAACTTTCTTAGTGTTTTATTAGACAACCGAGACTACTACTAGTGATTGGCCTAACTACCGTGTCTTAAACATAAATAGTATAATATAAGTATAAGTTTCTTATAACGCCTGGTCCTTAAGTCAGTTCGTAGATAAGATTACTAATTCTTTACTATTTAATATATTATCTTCTAAATTATAGTTATCAAATCTATCTTATAAAGGTTTTGGCTAGTTGCTATTTAATAGTGGCTACCTTATCGACAAATCAACTTGATCTATAAGAAGGTAAATTTCGACCTTTTATAGTCTTTAGCCTCGCTATACCCGTTCCTTAGAAATCTACGGCATAATAATATTTATATTAGCCTATAGGGTACTTTACTCTAAGTATCGATTATTAGCGACTCTATTATAACAGGCAAGTCTATATATTAGGAGTAGTCTATATTACTAATAACGCTACGGCTAGATCTAATAATAATGTCTATCGTGACCTAAACAAACGAGGGGACTGCTCGTATAAACCTAAGCGTAAGAAGAACAAGATTAAGAAGAAAGCGAACTCTATAAAAGGCTCTAGCTAGTCTAGTATTAAATATAGTAGTGCTTAATAGGGGATTAGGAAGGAGAAAAAGGCTATAGGAGCCGAGTTGTCGAGAAAATATGTTTAAAAGTCAATTGCTTCGGCCGTAGGCAATTTAGTTCCGTTCTATAAGCTTGCCTACCGTAACCTCCCTCTATCTGGCATTATTCCTCCTTTAGACCTCCTACCTACCAGGTCGAGATTAAAGATCCCGGCAAATATATATAAGCCGTTATTAGGCCCGTCGGTAATAAATTTAAAGTATTCCTTAGTAGGTTATTACGTAAGAAAATAAAATCAATTTGTTATACGTTATAAAAGGGTCGTATCCCGGGTTACTAGCACGTAGCGTATATGGCTTAGACGTGGCTTTAATATAAGGTAAAGATTATAACTTTTATTTTTTAGTTACTTATCGTAAAATCTATAAAGACTTACTAACACTTTACTCGTTAGAATAACTTTAATAAAGGAATCGATACTTTGATAAGAGACTCGGTAAGGGCAATAGTAATGACGATAGGGCTATATTTAGTATATAGAACCTATTTAAGCCCCCTCTAGTACTGGCTTTTAATTAGCTAGATAAGAGCCAATATAAAATCCTAGTACGGAGGCCAAAAAGGAGTCTGGCTTAAGGAATCGTTTCTCTTAGGGCTTAATAACCTTAACCGCTAGTACGAAGGCATCCGAGGATTCGACTTTCTACGTTAGGTAGGTCGGAAAGAGTTTATAGAAGGGTTATAGGAAGACCTTTACGGCGAGGCTTAGTAGAGCCTTATAGGGTCACGGCAATTGTCTACTAAAGGCCGTCAGCGAACCTCCTTTTATTATAACGATAATAGCTATACGTACCGATAAGCTAAGCCTTTAGAGCTTTACGTAACCAAGCGAGTTAATAAATCAATATATTATAATTATAATACTTATATTTCTCCGATAATTACCGCTCCTACTCTTTAAAGGCAGATACTAAATAGTCAAAATACCTATCTTTAGCTTAAAGTTAATATACCGGCCACGTTTAAAGAGTATGTCTTATCTTTTACGGTTTATAATCTATTACCTCGTAGGCTTTATAGTTATACGAACTAACACCTCCCTCTTATAGGATACTCACTTCTCGCCCTTTCAAGTTTATTATCGGGCCTGACGAGGTTCTAATTATAGTCTACGAGGCGGTACTCGTAGAGTAATCCCCTATACTAGCTGCGCTTATACGGGAAGAGATAGTAGAGAGCGTAGCTAGCGAATCTAGATAGATAGACGCGGATAAAAGAACATTTATACGGTTTGTTTAGTTCGCCTATATAGGAGATTATTCGATCTCGAAGGGCTTTACGGCTTAAGCGGTTATAAAGGCAGAATCGTTATCGTAAGAGCCTCGAGTGCTTAATAGATAAGGATCTTCCTTCGCGCCCCGTTCCTCCGTAGCCCCTCCCGTACCCCGTACCTCCGTACTAGAGCCCGAGGACGAATAGTTGTTTAAAGTTCGATCGAAGAAAAGGAAGAAATCTAAAAATAGCCCGCTTAATTTATATAGGTCTAGTCTAGAGCCACCGATATCTATATCCGATATATTTAATTCTCTTAAATATCTTCTTATCGAATCTCGATCTAACCTTTATATATATAGGTCCTCGATAAACGATAGTCTAATTAAGAGTAGTAGTAAGGTCCTTCTTGCTTATACTTCCCTATATGTCTTAGTAGAAAAATAGGGAGTCAATAGTCTAAAGATATTAGTTCTATCTAAGCTATACTAAACGCTAAGCACGCTCCGCCTCGATACGTCTAAGGTTTAAGAAATCATTGATCTTATATAGTATACGTATTTAGATAGTTCGACTCTAGATTTAGAAACTAATATTAATAGGTTAAGAAAGTTGATTTCCTTTTATATAGCTACTAACGTCGAGATAATCTCGGAGTATACTTCGTTTATAGAATTGATTAAAGGTAAGGGCGCTTTTATACGGGATCTTTAGAAGCGCGTAGTGCCTAAAAAGCCTGCTAGAGATATAATAAGGCTAGATAGTTAATAGTACTAGAGAGATAATAATACTAAAGCTATTCTAAAAGTTCTTATTTCTATACGAGTCCGTATACCGTATTAGTAGCTAAAGAGATTAAGCGATTAAAATAGCTAACTAAGATTATTTTATAATTTTATTTTTAAAATAGGGTCTCGTCCTGTTTCGGCTATAGCCGCTAGCTAGTAAAACAATCACGGATTTTATTAAACCACGACCCTAGTATTTATTAAAGATCTACCTATCTCCCTATCGAATATATAAGCTTCTAACTATCTACGAATCTCCGTTCTTGATTTTAGAATTATACTTTCGTAGTCAGCTTTACCCTAGAAAATAACAAGAAGATTTAGTTATCTTTAGTCTATAACTATTAATATTACGTAGCGTTAGCTCTACCCTAGAAAATAGTAAGAAGATTTAGTCATCTTTAGTCTATAACTATTAATATTATAGCGTCAGCTCTACCCTAAAGTTTAGAAAGAAGATTTAGTTATCTTTAGTCTATAACTATTAATATTAGTTATAATATCGTATTATCTAGTAAGACTTCGTTCTTCTCTCCCGTAGTTAAACGCTGACCGAAATTAAGAAGATAAACTCGAAGGCAAAACTCTATAGCTCCGATACTATATATCGAGAAGAGGTGAAATATACGCGGGTTATATTCTTTATTAGATTATCGGAAGATATTACGAAAGGAGCTCGAGAACTATTATATTAAATAGCCTATAACACCTTAGGAGGGATATTCTAAGTCTCTTTAAAGTATAGAGAAGGTACGATCTTAATAGCGCTTAATAAAAGGCGTAATAGATAATTTTCGGAAAAGGAAAATCACTTTTATAGAAAAGGTAGACGAGCTAAGGAGCGAGTTTGGCTATAACATTTACGTTTTAGGACGAAGGAACGGAAAACTCTTTAATTATATATCTAAAGGATTATCTAGAGATAGACCTTCCTAGCCACTTAGCTTAATAGAAGTCGTGAGTAGCGGTCTTTTAATCTAAGGCCTATAATCTAAAAAAAAAGTTTAGGATTAGAGTTATCCTAGGCTAGAGAGATATATATCGGCTAGCTTCTTAAAACGAGGTACTAAATCTCTATTCTATAAAGGCCGGAAAGGACGAGATAATCCTATAGTAAGAACTAAAGACTTTTAGTCTAAAGACTTAACGGGTACTAGGGGATAGATTGGCTCTTTAGGTTTAAGGACTTAATACTTATTAGAGAAGCGAAAGATCTATTAGATAGAAAATTATTTAGCCTACGCTATATATATATTAGATAACGTTAGATATCGAGGTCTAGGATTGCTTAAAGACTTTTCTCTAGATACTTATCCTTTATAACTCTAATAATATAAGTTTTAGGATCTAGACTAGTAGTATCTGTTAACGTCGTCTTAATATCTTCTATATAAAAGACAGTAAGCTAAGGTTCTATAACCTTAGCGGTAGAAGCCTGTGCTTATACTACTCGTAGTAGTCTTTCTTGCCTTCGAATTATAATTTTAGCTTATAGTTAAAGTTACGACAATAGGTTACGGTTCTACTCTTATAGCTATATTTGTTCGCTTAGCGCTTAGAGCCTACTAAGATTAGAAGTAGCGGTAAGTCGCTCTAAAAATAATTGTCGTACCTTTATAATAAGTAGCTAATTCTACTACTATACTATTATATACTTTAAATAAGCTACTTGTTTAATACTATATTAAACCACTTCTAACAAGTAGCTAGTTCTAGTACTATACTACTTCTAACAAGTAGCTATTTTTATAGTTATACTTTTTATATCTCTCGAGCAAGTAGCTATTTTTATTACTATACCTCTTTTAACGGGTAGTAAGTAACTATTTTTAGTTTTAGTAGCCTAAAATAGCTTTCGTTTTTAGTGTTACCTAACGCAAATCACGTGCTATTATAATCATTAGCCGGCTAGAGGTGACTACCCCTCCTGTCGAAGATATCCGACACTAGCCGGGATTAGACGTGACGTCGATAGAAATTTTATAGGGAAATATCTTGATTTTTAATATATATAGAGATGCTTTTATTTAAATTAATAGAGGATTATAAATACTACGACGTTATAGCCCCTCTAATTAATATTTGATTCTATAATATATAGGTATTAACTAGAAGTTCCTAAAGAAATAAGACTCCTTCGTAGGTAGGCGATCGTAAACACCCTAAAAATATATTAACTAAAAACCAAAATACCTATCTATACTAGTGCCCTACTCTTTTAAGCTAATAACTATAAGGATATCCGTACTAAAAATAGCTTGCCACTTACTAATATTTGACTCTTAATAGGCCCGATTTAAGGCGGGGACAACTAGGTCGTTAGCCCGTTACTAATTCCTATTATAACGGATAGTTATATAATAGACGATAAACCGCTAAAGCTCGACAATAAGTTCCTATTACTGACTTTAAGCGGAGAAGTGCTATCGCTTAGATCGAAAAGAACTAAAAGATAGTAAATTCCTGACTTTAAGAGGTTTATAATCTATACTTTTAGATAATAATATCTATCGCCTTATTTCTAGTCGTCTATCCCTATATCTCTGTTTTTAAAAGTGAAATTCTCTTACTATTAGCAATCTCGCGAATCTCGCGTATAGAGCCTTATCTCGTAGCTAATCTCCTATAAACTAAAGCTATTTCGACTCTTAACTCTTCTATCCGGCCTAATTTGTTTAATATTATAGCTATATCTCGAGTATTTTAGAATATTGTCTCTACTAAAGGTGATCGATAGATATAAGTGTCGGTTTAACTTCCTTAAGTAACGCTATCACCGTATTTAGGGAGAGATTCTTTGTTTATATAACTTATATTAAAGACTTAGAAATAAGGAGTACGAGGAAGAGTAGTTAGTAATAGCGTTGTCCTCTTCTATCTTTTCCTTTCTCTAAACAAGTCACTTAAGACTCGACTAGGAATTCCGACACGCGCTTCTTCCTTACCTTAAGTCCTAACCTTATAGTAATTATATAGAAACGCGAAGAGTATTAGAATAGATATAAGGACTTTTAGAAATAACTAATACTATAGAATTTATTTTATAAAATAATAAAGGCTTTAGTAAAATAAAGCTCTTCTCTTTATAAGAAACTCTATAACCGTTTTAGAGTTTTGATCGCTTAACTCTTCGCGTTCCTATTAGAAGATTTAAAAGGTTCTAGAACATCTTCGGAAGTAATAAGGTTTCTTTTCCGCTATTATTATCTACTAGATCACTTCTCTTAATATTATCGTCACTTCTCTCTCGTAGTATAGCCTCTATAGTAGATAATACGGCCTTACGAGCCGCGCGATTTACGGAGTAGACGCGAAACATGTTTCGCGCTATACTTATAGAGAATAGTATTACTGATACCGATAACACTATACTATAGTAGGAGATAGTCATGTTTTTTAAACTTAGTTAATAGTATTAAAAGGCAATTAGGTTCGAATTAATAGTCTTTAGCCCGTTTATATCGAATTAAGCTAGGCCGTCCTAGTGACTTTACTAATTGCCCGCTAAGTATCGACGACGACGACGACGGCGGCGAAGATATTAATAGTACTATTATAAAATCTGCTATCCCTTCGCTATAACGATCTCCTACGTCGCCGCCTCTTATATCTTATCGTTCGTCGTTATCACCCCTTCTCTCCTCTACCCTAACCTCTCCGCCGACTTCTCTATCTTTACTACCTTCTCCTCTTCCGACACGGTCTCGAATTTTATTACGGCAGACAAATCCCGATAGATCTAATACCGTTATAAGCTATACCGGAATAGATAGACTAAATAAACGGAAGCGCAAACGAAGATTATCTAAAGCGTAGTTAAAAGACTCGAGATATAAGTCGTAGATCGTCCCTTTAATCGATAGCTTAGGCTTAATCGATTCCGTAGACGAGTCTCGACAACTAGTCGAAATTTTAGTATAAAGATCTCTCTTATAATCGCTAGATATAGCCGTAAAGGGCCACGTAGTACTAGAAGACGACACGTTAACGCTTAATATTACGGACGCCCTAGGTCAAATCTCTTAAACAACTCACTTTTTAAAAGGAAGTATATTAGAAATACTACGATTTAAAGATATAATAGATATTATAATATCTATATTATTAAAGGTAGCGAAAATACGTATTTAGGTCGGTAGGTCTAGCTTCTAAATAATAAATATAGGGACTATAATAAATACGACTAAAATCTAAAAGTATATCGAAAACGACCTTATAAAGAAACCTTTTAAAAAAGCGATTAAAAGAATTATAAAGTTAGGAGTAGGTAGTATAGGCATTAGCCTTTAAAAAGCGTAGGAGAAAGCCTTCTACTAGGATATTATTAAGAGACACGCCGAGACTATTGACCTACTATCGCTTATCGCCGGTAGAAGACCTACTAGCGGATATACGCTATAGGAAAAGGCTATAGCGGCTAAATTTATTATTCTAGTCGGTATCGGAACTTATAACGAAAATCAGCGAAGATACCGACTATAGTAGAAGGATTTATATAATATAAAGAATACTAGTATAATAACTATCCTACTCTATCGAGATACTAAGTTTAATAAGTATTATAAGTCCTTCCCTAAAAGGAAGTATTTTCTAAAAGAACTAATAGATATTATTATATCCTAAGAAAAAGTATATTCTAGCTATATTAGACAGATCGAACTCCGAGCGCTTAAGTAGGCTAAAGGTAACTTGTTAGGCAGGCTAGACCTACTATATATATCTATTACCGAGATATTAAGTATACTAGAATCAGCTTAGGATAATAGATCTAATACGTAGTACTCCGACGAAGAAAAAGCGTCGTATAAGCTTATAAGCAGTTATATAGCTACTTTAACCGAGAGTAATCCGAAACGACTTATAGAAGATACGTATATAAAATCGGGGACGAATAAGTCGTTCTTTATATTAATTCGACCTAGCGCCGAGAAACTAGTCAATGTCTTTCCTATTGTCCTCGTATTCCTAGGCGACCTTTTAGGTATTTTCTCTAGTAAGATTCGATTCTCGAAACACTATAATATTACGTAAGCCTTTAAGGGACCTATACTAAACCTTTAGTTAGACTATTTATAGGTCACGGGAACCCTAAACTAGATATAGGTCATTCACTCCGGCGGTGCGGTAAATATATGCTTGGAATAGGAAGGTGTTAACGAAAATATAGAGGCTAGTCCTTATAAATCCTAGAGGGTTCTAGTCTTAGCTATTCGGAAAATTATACCTTTTAAGCCGCTTATTCGTACGGCTCTTTTAGAGAAACAGTTCGTATTTTACTAATCTATTGACTATACGAGGAAGGGCTTCTTAGAAGAGCCTCTCTGATCGTATAACTAGTAACCTAGTATTACGCTCGAGATAATATATAGTTTGTTTATTTGCCCTATTTACGACAATTCTTAATATATTCCTTAACTAAATTATTTTAGCTTTTTAATAGAGTAATTTCTTCTAGAAAAGTTAAATAGAAACGTTCTTAACCTTTCTTTCTTTCGTCTATTATTTTATATTTATTACGGCCGCGTATATTCTAAAGTAAAAGTAAAAAAAAACATATAGTTAGTAATTAAAATCTCGATATATCTAGAATAGACTCGATTATACTATTCGATATATAACAAGTTATAAAGATAGAGTTATAAGATTAAATTTTGATCGTAGCGTAAGACCCTATATATATTACGATACGTAATAAAAAATAATAGTTATAATCTCTAGCCTTATATCGAAGACACGTCTAAGCTATAAACGAGATGTTATATACCTAGCTATCCGGGATACGATCGATATATAACAATCTAATACGTAGTATTTCCTTTTTAATACCGGAATTACTTTTATAAGCTATATCTTAGGTAGGGTTTAAATATTTAGGTTTGTTTGTTTCTACTCGAGAAAGAGTTATTACGAGAACCCGGACGTTTAATTAGTAGGGTGCTATATAAGTAGAAGGCTAGGCGACTAGTTAGACGTAGTTTAGAGAGGAGATAAGATATTATTATAGACGAGGGACAAGTAAAGACCCTAAAAAGATAATGACTAGAATAGAAAATACCTACTTTTACTAGCGGGATCCGCTTTTACGAGCCTAAAAACATAGGTATATTATAATTAATAATAATATATAGAGAAATCCCCTCTTACGGGTTAATTCTTAGAAATCTAAGCGTCAGCCTTATCGTTAGCCTCGTCGCTAGCCTTATCTTTATCCCTAGCCCAAGTATAGTCATAATGTCACTACTAATAACATACCTTCCCTTCTTAAGTATAAGGATTTTCACTTAAGTGTTAGTACTATATTCGGGCGAGCCTCGAAGGTTAGATTTTAGGTAGGGTTAGAGCCGATTTATATAGTAGTATTTACGCGTTAAATTTAGCCTAAGTTTTATAAAATAAACACGTGATAAAAGCTATTTTCGGAAGATACGGTGTCCGAGAGATTTAGTACGGATTAAATATTTTCTATTATTCCGTAAAAGAAACTAGCTTAAGATATTAAATACTATACTATCTCTAACGAATTAAAGGTGCTTTAACTAATATTATCCTGATTTAGAGCTTAATTTGCCGCCTCTAGGGCGTAGGTGCCAAACTATAACACGTGACCCTCCGTAACTGGCTTTAGGTACTAAGTACTAGAAATACGCTAGTACTCCGGGGACTTTCGCTTCGTAAATCGGCTAAAACTCGCCGGGTCCGATTCTGATTAAAAATTAATATACGTGATAACGGTACCTCGCTCTAGCGCTAAGGTTAGACGCTGCCTACTAAATATACTCTTCTCCTCTAATATCGCTAATATAGGTTTTCTATACTATCTATCGTTGACTCTCTACTATATATTACTTTATCTATACTAGTACCTACTATATTAGCTTCGTATCTCTATTAATCGAATATCTTATTATCTACGAACTATAAGGTCCTACTATCTTCTACGAGTTGACTATCGTATAAATGAAATTTAAAATATTATTAAGTCAGGATAAGATAATATAGAACAGGAAAAAGCTCTAGCTTAAGGATTCGCGAAGATATAAGTAAGGATAAGAAATCGAAGCCTGTTATAGGCTTATAATACGTTTGGTTGGTTATATCTATCTTACTGATCACGATTCTAGAGTATAGCGAAAAATTAAACGTCAAGTTTAAATAATACCCTATCTATTAAACTCTCGCTAATCTACTTAAATCCTTCCGGAATACTAGCTACGACAGTATACGTATACTATGTCCTAGCGGCGTGCCTTTTCGTATAATCTATACTAGAAGGACGCCGAAGCCTTAGTCGAGGGTTTAACTCCGCTATTATAAGGTGCCTTAGCTATCTTCTAAAGACTTATACTTAATTTAAGGCAGATTACGTACTATATATAATATATTAATAACGACACGGCCTACTTTATCAGCTATAAGTGATACCTCCGTATAGATAGAATAGGAAGCTAGGAAGTCTAGTCAAGAAGGAAGCCTATAGACCTATTCGACAATATCTACTCCCGAATAGAATAGAAACAAGAGTTAAAAGCTCGTAAGACTTAGTGATCGTAGAGCGACGGACGTAAGCTTTAATAGGTGCGCTATAGGGAAATAGTCCTCGTCTAAGTACCACTTCTTCCTAAATACTATTAGTCGCTGCCTATACGTATTAGCTATAGTCGTTAAGTCTAAGAGCGTTTAATATAAGGAGCGCTTATATTATTACCTAGTAAGGGGATTCCTAATTAAGAAATCGACGGCCTAGGCATTACCCGTTCTCTAACAAATCAACGCCTCCGACCTAAAGGCATCGTATAAAAGTGCCTATATAACTATGTTAGTAGGATAGATCCTAGAGGTTTTATAGCTACGCTATCCGACCCTCCGTTTAAGTATAAGAAGGCAATACCCTCCCTCCTCTAAACTACTTCCTCCTAGCCTTCTTTCTATTTTTCTAAACACCCTTACCTATTTAATCTTATCGCGAAGATAGTATCTATAGAATCCGACTTAGTAAGATACTACGACAATAGACGCGTACTCTATACTAATATTAGTTTAAAAAGGACTTAGAAGATATATAGTAATATAATCGTAGGCTCTAAGTTAGTAAAGAGGCAGGTATCCTTACCGGAGGGTTCTCGAGGTAGGAGGTCTAGATATAGTATTATAAAGCCTTACTAATCGTAGAATAGACCGGCTAATTATAATTAACGATAATATAGATTCGCCTAAACAGACGGCTTCTACTTAGGGACTAATCAACGAGAAGTATCGAATCAGAAAAAGAGCCCTAAAAATAAGAAGATCGCTTTAGACTATTAGCGAACCCTTAGATGACCTTAGCCGATTAAGGGAGCTCGTGCGATCGAGTAAAAAGATTGTCGTTATTAGCGAGGCCGGTATCTCTATTAGTATAGGTTATAAGTTAAAGCCCGTTTATAAATCCCTTTATCGATACTAATTTATCTAGTTCCTACTTTTAAGGATATACGGAAATCTAAACAGACCTCGTTCGACCGCTCTCTCTACTCCTCTTCCGACGAGATGACTAGCTTCTACTCTATAGTCCGTGATATATATAAGCGCCTATATTCGGATTCGATCGAGCCTTCGCCTTTCTATAAGGTTATAGACGAGCTTACGCGGACTCGCCCTTATTTTCGGCATTATATATAGAATATTGATTACGTCGAGCGCCTATTACCTGATCTTAACGCTAAGACGATATACCTCTATAGTCGAGTTAATCAAGCCCGATACGGGATATATAACTAGGTATATAAGTATAAGCTATATCTGTTCTAAGGTTCCGATTTATTATATTATTAAAGGTGTTTATAAAGAAGCCAGGCCCGGATATTAAAGGGCAAGCGTTTATTAAAAATTAGTAGGCTAAGACCTAACGTACTTTTATACGACGAGCCTTACCTAGATAATAAAGAGATTCTAGAAACTACTAGATATGATTTAAGAATATATCCGGAGCTAGTATTGATTGTTAGTACGAAGCTAGCGATTCTTAGCGCTCGGTCGATAGCCGTAGACTTTTACGACGCTACCCGGAGCGTAGGTAGGGCAAGTTTTTAGATTAGTAAGGAGGAGCTAATATAGAGTATAAAGTCCCTATATGACTATGTTCTTATAGGAGATTACGATAAGGTTATTCCTTTAGATATTTAAAACTGTCTAATTAACGTACGTTTATATTACTATAAGCTATTCTTAACTTTATTGTCGTATATACGCTATCTTCGAGGAACTTAAACGTAATTAAATACGAATATTATATATAAAAGCTATTATTATAATTTAAATATCTAGATAAAAATCATAGGTATATAATACGACCTCCTCTCTCCTAGCTTCCTCTACCTTAAGCGTACTCGTATAAGCTGACCGGACTATATCAGTCATCTTACGATTAGTATAGACTACGCTTAGTTAGTATATTTCTTGTCCGATTATAGAACTACCTACTAGAGATCAAAGTACGTATAAGACGCTAGCCCTAAACTTCTACGTTAGTCAGTTCCTACGTAAGCGTACTAGTAGCGTTTAAAGCCCTAAATTTCTAGCGTTGACGACCTCTTATTGATTCGCTAGATTTCTTAGGCCAGTCAAGCCCGTAGTGTCGAACGAATATAGTATATTAAAAGACCTAGTCCGTAAGGGTTAGCTATATATACTATAGCACTAGTTAATAGAGCTTATAAATCGACTCTTTATATTTTTCTAATCAGGCGTCTCCCTATCGCATCGGTCTATATCTTGATCAAGTAGCTTATATACTATCTTGATAGCCGCGTCCTACGGCTTAATCTCGTCGACCTCTTATAAGAGACTTATCACTTAGGTCCTAGTAGGCCCTTAATCTCGGGCGTTAAACAATTGCTTAATATATCCTAAATAAGCCGTAATACTAATCCCCGATACGAAGAAGATAATATTATCGTAATCCTCGGCTAAGGGTGACTCCTCGTATAGGCCTTTAAGGAAGGCTCTTACCGCCGTAGGTTACGCCTAAAGGAGCCGAGTAAATCCCTTCCGCCGCTAGATAAGGGCAGTGACGTTCCTGGCCTTGTTATCCCTATCCTAATCCTATAATACTATAAAAAAGGGATATGATTTATTAATAGAGAGTACCGATATAAAAGGAACTCGTAAGAAGACGTATTAGCCCGCGCTAACTTGACGAGGCTTAGCTAGGGTGATTTTAGCCTTTAGTAATCTATTTTCTTTAAAGATCCTGACTTCGGCTCTATTCTATAGGGAGATTCCTATTCGAACTATAATAAGTATAGCGTATAGCGAGCCTACGATAATAAGGAGGATGATCGATAGTTATAAAAAGTTAAAAGAGGCGAGATATAAGAAGATCGTAACGATTATAATAACAGTTAAGGCTATATAGGTGTTTAGAAACAATTTATATATATAGCGCCGAACGAACGGTAATAAAAATACGCCTAAGACAGCTATACTAATAGCGGCCTAGAGTATGTTTTTAGTATAAGAACTTTTGACCAGATTTGATTATGACTTATAGTAAGACCTGCGATACTTGATATAAAGGTAAAAGGACGCGTGCTAGAGCGAATCGGACTTAAAACAGCTGTTAAGTAAATAGTATATTCGACTATAATAACGACGCTAAACTATCTATAAATAAAATTCTTAAACTACTATAATATATAGACGCGTTTAGAGAATACGTTAGGTCTGCTATATATTAAGAGTAAAATCAGATTAATCAAAAAAGCTTTACTAGATCGTTTTATTAGTATTACTCGGCTCTTAAAAATAGCGAGGACTATAGTATTAATTACTAGTATAGAGAGAAGACTAAGTAGATAAAGCGGTATAGTAATACCTATACTTCTAAGGTATCGATAAAGTAGACGATTAGAGGCATATTTACGAGCGAAGAACTTAAGGTGACGGGAGTTGATATAAGAAAGGGAATTGTTTCGTAGGTAGTATTATAAAAAGCCTAAGATTATAATCTCGAGGAGTATACTTCTAGGGATAATCATAGCGGCGGTTATAATATCTATCGTGACTTAGCTAGGACAGGTAGTCTATTAACGTTTAAAGATATACTTATAAAGATATATATATAAAGCCTTACGGATATTTATTCTTAGAAACAACGTATATATATATAGATATGTCGAAGATTTCCTCGAGTTTATCTTAGGCAATTTTTCTTAATATAGAGCTAATAGGATTAATAGAGACATTAAATTACCGAAGCTAGCTTTAACTAGATAATAATAAGTGCGTTAAGATAATAGGTCAAACCCCTGACTGATCTATATGATTGTCTCTATTGCCTTACGGACCGTATTGATGACCGCTTTGTCCTAGGGCTTGTTTCGAACATGTTATCTCGACCTACGGATTATATTAATAACGGCTTTCCCTAGTATAGTATGTTATCTAAGCCTTCTGCTATTACTTTATACGTATAAAATAACTAGTGGCTATATAAGACTAAAGGTAGTGGTACTATTATAGCAGAATTCCTTTAATAAACTACGATATAGCACGTGTCTATTATAAGGATCCGGCTATCGTATAGGCATATAAGATTGACCCTATGAAATTAGGAAGTCACTTTAAGACTTATAGTATATATAAACTATTATTTCAAACGCTACGACTATACTATAAGTATAGGGAATCAGTACCTATAACAAGCTTGCCAGTAGAAGTCCTTAAGATGATCGAAGACGAGATCTTTAAAGCGTATATAGCCGAGTCAATACCTCGATAGGAACAGGAATATTCTTGCTTCTAAGAACAATACTAGCTAGTTGACTATTATATATTTGATAAGATCGCCGAATTTTTAATAATAATCAAGCTTAATCCTTATAAATAACTCTTTAATACTATAGCCGACTCGGGGACTTATAAATCTAGACATAACGACTTCCGGTATAACTAAAGATATAAACTAGACCCTCTTAATAGTCCGCTACCTTAAAAGAATTATATTAGTATTATAAAAAATATAAGGAACCTTATTTATTCCTTAAGCTCTTTTAGATAAGCATAATTTCGTAGATTATACTATAATACTATATTTTTTCGGATACTTACTCTATAATATAGCTACTTAAAAAAGACTTTAGCCTCGATATATTAGCTAGCTATTATAAATTCTTTAATTTTAAGAAGACTATCAGCTACTTAACGCTACCGATGTCGCTCCTAGAGTATGGCGAGCTATTTATACGCGAGCTGTTAAATAGGTAGAGGTCTTATATAGCTTACGATATAAATATAACGTAGGAACCGCTTAGTAAAGGCCCGTTCTACGCGGCGATAAAGGCCTTACGTTTGGAAACTAATAATACTAAAGGTCTAAACCCTTATTAAAAGCTTCGTATATCGTAATTAGCTTACTTTAGATAGCAGGTTCTCGATTTTGTTAGTTTATAAAGCCTGTTCTCGTTTACCTAAAAGGACTTGAGATTAAAGGGGACGAGGAAGATCTAGATCTACCTTTAGAGCGTAAGGAGGATAGAGATTTTTTTTTAAAAGGCGTTTAATATATATTCGGAATATAACGTCTATCCTTACGTACCGGAAACCCTACGTGCCGGAAAATTTAACCGGTACCTTTACTTTAAATATTATAAACTCTTTATATAAAATAATATCTCTTATTATTTTTAGTAGATTATATTTCGTAACTACTATCAAACATTCTAAATACCTTTAACTAAAAATTTTACGTTCTCGTTATCGCCTTATATTTGATTTATAAAGGGTATTATTTTATATTATAATAGACATCCTCTACTATAGCCGTACTACTAAGCTTATATTATCTCTAAAACTTATTAAAGGGTTCTAGCTAGATTTCTATATATCTCTACTATACGGGAGATCGTTAACAGCCTTATAGCGGTCATAGCGTATAGATTTATATAAGATCGCTATACGGGTCGGTACTTCGGATCGAAGCGGGTGACGATCTAGGAGAGTGCCAGCACCGCACGTACCACACTACTCCTCTCTAGCGCCCTACTAGTAGGTGTCAGAATTCGTGACCTAGTCTAAAAAATACGCGAAGAACACTAGAATTTAGGTAAGGGAACATAAACTATAAACCGAATTTATTAGACGTTAACTACTTTTTATTTATTAGAAAGCTTTATATCTAATTTTTATAAGCTAGTTAATTTGACACTACTTTTTAGGAGTACGTAGGTCTAGATTATAAGAAGAAATATTATTTTTAGTAGTTTTATTAGGTCACGAATTCTAATAACCACTAGGCTTACTTATATAATCACTAGACCGAAAGCAATAGAAAGCTAGTGCCTGATTATATTACTATCTAATATACTAGACAAGAGATTCGAACTCTAAAGTCTATAGATAAATATACGATTTAGGGTCTTGTTTTTATTATCTTTTCTCTAAATACTTTAGTTTTCTTTTTATCGATAAGAATAAATTATTAGATACCGATTTCGGTTACCTTATTCTATGCCTTCTAGAATTCGGGGTTATATAACTGGCTAGTTTTACGCGCTTCTAGTCATATACGACGATACTATTACCGCGAGGCTACCGCCTAGCTAAGTACGCTAGCCTTAACAAGACATCTTCTCTAACCTTCTCCCTACTTTATATCGATACTATTTCGACGTCTTATTAGCTATAGAGAACCTTTCCGTCTACGATCCTCGGATCTAGTCAAATCATACGTCTATTATAGTTTAATAACGATAGTAATTTTAGCCTGACCGAGTTCTTTAAAGACGATATTCCCGAATATACTATACTTTTATATAGATAAGAAGCGAGAGAAGTAACTTTTAAAGATATGACGAACGGCACGAGTAAAGGTAAGGCTAGTTACGACAAGATATAGTTCTACGGAGTATAGGCGAGGCTTGATAGCCTAGAATACTTCTAGGTAGACATATGCTATATCGACAAATCGAGTAGCGCCGAGCTCTTAGAAGCTATTAACTCGATGTTTTACTAGTATTAGAAAGTAGAAAGATATTACGTTTATTTATCGGATGTTTCGATATTAAAGCGTAAGGCAAGTAATATATACGCCGAATATACTTAGGAATCTGCTTTCCGAGTAAGTAAATAGTTTATACGAGGCTAGACCTTATAAGAACTTCTTATTCTAAAATCGGTCGAATTCTTCTCCTATAAAGGCAGATGCCTAGGTAATAAGAGAACTCTAGAGTAAAAAGTTTACGAGATAATAGGGATTCCTACTACGGCGCTCTAAGAATATCTTCTCTCCTATTTCGACATCGATAAACGATTCTTATAGGTAAGAAGTCGGTATACTATACGCGGAGAAGATAAGGCATATTCGCTCTTAGGCCTTTTCGATATCCAAATGCCCCTTCTTTATAGCGAAGGAGAAGTCAAGGCGTTTTAGCGCCTCCGAGACGCAATTGATCAACCTTTTAAGGGTAAGTCCTGCTTAGCATATTATTAAGACTAGCGCTAACTAGAGTTTAGGCACTAAGAAAGTCCTACTTCGTCACTTACCGTATGCTAAAGACGCGCCCTTTAATATATACGGCCGCTAAGACGAACCTGCCTGCCTCCCTAACACCCGCGTTGACCTTCTATAAGAGATATATGACTAGGCTGATAGGAAATATAGACAAGACGAGTAATATATCTTCTAGCTAAGCGGCCTAGCTAGGACGGGAAAGTCAACTATCGCCCGTACCGTTTCCCGTAGATATAATAAGTAGAAGCGTCTTAGAGCTAGCTTCTTCTTCTTAAGGGGTGGCGGAGACGTGAGCTATACCGGAAAGCTCTTTACAAGTCTTGCCGTATAACTTACGGATGCTATACTATCTCTCTAAACACATATCTATGATACTATAAGAGAGTAGAGCGATATTACGAATCTATCTCTTTTAGATTAGTAGCGCTAGCTTGTTCTCGGTCCCCTGTTAAGGCTAGAGAGACTCTACTAGTCGTACGTTCTTATTATAGATACGCTCGACGAGTATAAGAATAATAATAACGTCCGGATTATTCTAGAGCTCTTAGCTAAGGCTCGATTACTAAATACGGTACGACTTCGAGTCTTTTTTATAAGCAGGCCTAAGATTCTAATCCGAGATAGTATATACTATATTATATAAGCCTAACACCAGGACTTCGTACTCTATAATGTTCCGTTAATGATTGTTAACTATAATATCTCGCTATTCCTAGAATACAATTTCGGGAAAATCAGGCAAGAGTCGACTCTCGGAGTAGACTAGCCGGGCGAAGTGGTTTTAAGACAGCTAGTTTTATATACTTCTGGCCTGTTTATTTAGGCGGTAATAGTAATACGATTTATCCGTAAAGGGAGACGTTTCGTACCTACGAGACTAGATATAATTCTTTATAGTAGTAGTACTGTTATCGCACTAGAAAAGCACCTTAACGAGATCTACCTTACTATTCTAAAGTACTCGATCTTCCTAGAATATTCGGACGAAGAAAAAGAAATGGTATACGATATATTAAAGCGTACGCTTAGAAGCGTAGTAGTATTGCTCTTACCTTTGTCTACTTTTTTACTAAGTAGTATATTATATCTTCTAAAGAAAGAAGTCGACTAGACGTTTGATGATCTTTATACGATCCTTAATATTCTAGAGAATCCGACTTACCCGCTCCGCCTATACTACCCTTCGTTCCGCGACTTCCTCCTTAATAAAGATCGATATAGGGATTTCTAGGTAGATAAGAAGGAGGTATACTAGAAAGTAGCTACTGGCTATATATAGCTAATGTCTTAGGTACTTAAGAAGGATATTTACGGAATTTATACTCCTAGTAGTCAAGCTAGCTAAGTTACGAGTAGTCATGTTTAGAAATGCCTTTCGCCCGATGTTTAATACGTATGCCTCTTCTAGGTTTAGTATCTATAAAGGAGTAGTACCTAGGCATATAACGGCGAGGAAACTCATCGGTTTCTATAGGCTTATCTACTATACTGGCTTAAAGCGCTTAGGTGGATAGGTAAGACGTTAGAAGGGATTCTAGTAATACTGTCCTTAGAGGCTCTCGTTCTAGTAATCTATCTATCTTCTATTATTTATAAGAGTCTAATTGACTTGTCCTTAGGTTAATAAAAGCCCTAATTTATACGTATTTATCCGTGATATAAGGCGATTTGCTTTATATAATCGACTAGTAATTAAACAAGTACCTCTCTAGTTATATTATTCGGCTCTTGTCTTCGCCCTCGAGAATAGTATTATTAGAAAACAGTTTAAGAAGGATATCCTATAATAGATCTAAAGAAAACTAAAGGTATAACCAAATTAGAGCGCGGCGTTATAGACACTCGAGGGCTATTTAGACATGATCAATATAATAGCTTTCTTATCCGACGATAAGCAAATCGTGTCTAGGTCGGCTGACAAGACAATCCGGCTTTAGGATGCCGTAATAGGCGCGATACTATAAATAATTATAGGCTATTTTAATAGGATTGCTTTAATAGCTTTCTCGCCTAATAGTAAGCAAGTCGTGTCTAGGTCATATGATAAGACAATACGGCTCTAGGACGCTATAACAGGAATAGTATTATAGAAGTTCGAGGGTTATATATATAGAATCACTTCCGTGGCCTTCTCGTCTGACGGTAAGCAAGTCATATCCGGGTCGTACGATATGATAATACGATTCTAGGACGCTATAACTAGCGTAGCACTATAGAAGCTAGGCTATTCGAACTTTATTATTTAGGTGGCCTTCTTATTAGATAATAAGCACGTTATGTCCGGTATATATAATAAGACAATTTAACTCTAGGACGCTATAATAGGTGTTATACTACGAACACTAGAGAGCTATTCGGGTATAATCGATTTAGTGGCTTTCTCGCCTAACGGCAAGCAAGTTATATCTAGGTCGGGTGACAAGACAGTACGGCTCTAAGACGCTAATATAGGCGTAGAGCTATATATACTTAAGGGTCATTTAAACGAGGTTAGATCAGTGGCCTTCTCGCCCGACGGTAATCAGATCGTATCCGGGTCTTATAATATGACAATACGGCTCTAAGATACTATAACAGGAGTGGCACTATAGAAGTTCGAGGGTCATATATATAGGATCACTTCCGTGGCCTTCTCGCCCGACGGTAAAGAGGTCATATCTAGGTCATATGATAAGACGATACGGGTCTAAGACGCTATAACTAGCGTAGCACTTTAGAAGCTTAAAGGCGATCTAAGTTCGATTAGATCAGTAGCCTTCTCCCCTGATAGTACGCAAGTCGTGTCAGGGTCATATAATAGGACGATATAGCTCTAGAACGCTAAGACAGGCATATAGCTATAAACATTTAAGGGTCATCTATACGAGGTTAGATTAGTAGCCTTCTCGCCCGACGATAATAAAGTCGTGTCCGGGTCAGGTGATAAGACGATACGGCTCTAGGACACTATAATAGGCGCGGTACTTTATATACTCGAGGGCTATTTAGATATAGTTTCTAGAGTAGCCTTCTCGCCTAACGATAAAGAGGTTATATCCGAGTCATATAATAAGACGATACGGCTATAGGATGTCTTTACGAGAGTGGCGTTATAGATACTTAAGGGCTATTTAGACTTTATTATTTCCGTGGCCTTCTTACCCGACGGTAAGCAGATCGTATCTAGGTCAGTTGACAAGACGGTCCGGCTCTAGGATACCGTAACAGGCGTGGCACTTTAAATACTTAAGGGCTATTCCGCCGATATCTATTTAGTGACCTTCTCGCCCGACGGCAAGCACGTTATATCTAGGTTATATAATAACACGGTACGGGTCTAGGACTCGGTAACAGGAGCTACGCTATAGACGCTCGACGTTTACTCGAGCTTCGTCACTTTAGTCAGCTTTTTATAAGACGGTAAGATAGAGCCGGCTTTATTGTTTATAATAAATGATTAGGTAATAAAAGGAGGGACAAAAGTTCTCTAGCTTCCTCCTGATTATCGAGCGACCTACGAGGCGGTCTAGAGCAAATTTATTGTCTTAAGACATTTATTAGGGAAAATATCTATTTTCGAATTTTAAAGAAGCTTTAAAGTTTATTAATATAGTTTAAGTCTTATATATCGTGCTTATATAAGATAAAATGATCGTAATTATCGAGGTTGACCTAGCCCTACCCTACTACGAGTTTATTCCGCTACTAAACGTTCTTACCTTACGAAGACGAAAGTATAGCGGCGTAGATTATAAAACGTCTTTAACGGGACGACGAATAATAAAGGCCGTACTACGATAATCTATTAATATAGATATATATTTAAACGTAGGTATTAAAGTAAAGCGTAATAATACGTATACTAAACGTTTAGAAGAGGCTAAAAGCCTCGCCTTTAACTAATAAACCCCTAGGCAACTTCTTCTTTTATAGCGTAGATTTCGGGCTTAGATAAGACTTATTTATAAATATTAGGGTTAATCTAAGCTCGATAGTAGACCTATGATATAAAAATTCTATAACCCTATAAAAGAGACTCTTTATAATTCTCGTATAAGGGCGACGATATAAAAGAGATTTTCTAGTAGTAAGGGTTCTAGGTATATAGAAGTGGCTAGAGAACATAATTTATAAGTACTTTTAAGGGATATAGAGTCTTAGTACGGATTTTAAGATACCTAAAGTCAAAGTAAGTTAAGCTAAAAACTCGCTAATTCGCTTAGCGTGCTTTTTATCTCTCTCCCTTCTATCCGGATAAACTCGATAACCCTATTCTCTTTTACTTTATCTCTTAAAACTTAAGGAATTTTAGTAGCGCTATAGATATTATAGTAAGGAAGTCTGCGAAGGCTAGATATAGTTTGACGAACGAGGAGAGTAGAGGGACTAAAGAACTAGTGTTGTTATACGGAGAAACGTATTCCCGGGTAGCATATATTAGTAGCGGGAGAGTTAGGCCTAAGGTATGGCTTAATAAAATTAAGGCGTAAATATTACCGGGTTGTACGGGGCATCCTAAGACCTTATACGCTGTTATCCGAGGTACCGAAACCCGTGGCGATCATATAGAGATTCGTATACTATAGTAGCTATAAGGCTAGTAACGACTTCTAATATAGTTAAGAGGCCTATAAGCACGAATAAGACCTTTTTATAGGTATTAGGAGTAGTAAGAGCTTAATTACGAAGCGGTAAGATCAAAGTTATTTTTTAGTAGAAAAGAGACCCTTTTATAAATCAGTTTTATTAGTAACGATATAAATATGACTTTCTAGTAAAAGAGGGTAAGGGTGTTTTAGAATAGCTATAGAAAATGATTTTTAAAATAATATAGAAAGTGTTTTAGTATATATAGTTTTTTTAATACTTAAAGTCAAAGTACCTGGTTTTTTTTCCGGTACGAAGGGTTTTCCGGCACGTAAGGATATACGTTAAATCATTTCTATTATATAGTCGAATTATATACCCTTTTAGGATCTTAGTATAAGTCAACCTTGCTTTATACCTAGTAAATACTAAACATAACGTATATAGATTATATATATTCTATTTCTAACGCTCTTACTAAATAATCTTAGGCTATCTATTAAAATCAAGACATATATAGCAACCCTACGCAATACCTGATATCATAGAGATAGTTACTATTAGAAGGTATTTCGTTGCCTCTAGCTGACTAGATAAGCGATTTCGCGAAGTCTATTATCCTAAGATGTCGTTTTATACTCTCCGCTACTTTTTAGCTAGTGTTTAAAGAGCAGTCGAGATAAAATATCACGATACGCGTTAAAAGCTATCTCCTCTATTATAATAGTATAGAAGTCGAGCCACTCTACGTTTTCTAGGACGCGGCTCTTTCTAATTAAGACATCTCTTAATATTTGTCTAACTGACCGAAGATCTCGTATATTAGTATTAGCCTTTATAGCTTTATATAGGTAAATATTTACTAGATTATTCTTAGTATAATCTTATATAGCGATATTCTAGGACTCACTAAGCTTAAATCCTTCTCTAGTAACTAGTATATATTTAGTAGTAAAATCACTACGAGACAGGTTATAATTAGCTAGAAACTTGAATACGTTTAAGATCTCTACTAGTTAGTATAAAGTATCCCGTAGCCTCTTTAACTTAACCTATATCTTTATATATCCTATACGCGTCTAAGACAGACTATAGATATTAGGCTGCCGCTACTATAACGGTAACAGATAATAGGGGTTTCGAGATATATAGCTCATACCGTCCTTTAGGATCATCCTCGTGGTCATTGGCGTTAGTAGGTAGCTAATAGCTGATACTAGGGTTGCTATTATCAAAGCCGATAATATTAATATGTTTGAGTATACGTAATATATTCTATTCGCTTATAGTCTTCGAGGTATTAATCTGAATAACGCCCGGTATTGACTTGTATATTACGAGCCTTATTCGGATACCCCCGAACTCGAAGCTACTATTAATATGATCGTAGTTAAAAGTAGGATCTAAGGCGCTAGTTAGTTGCTTAATAGCTAATGACTCCTTTTCGACATTCTGATCTTGGTCTATACCTCTTAAGCGCTATATACCCGTGGCTCGCCTAGATATCGCTTCTAAGGTAGGCATTATCTTGTTACTTTCTATTTGGCTAACGAGGCAGCGCCGGGTTTTATAGAATCATAGTCTATTTGAAGTATAATATAGAGTCGGCATATGTTTCGAAACGCCTATAAACCTATAGCAAATTGATAACAGATAACTCCTCGTTATTAAAACTTTAAGAAGACGGCGCTTACTTAGATTAAACTGTGTCTATACGCTGATTTACTAGGAAGGACTCGCTTATTACGGGCCGTTCCGCCAACCTTAATTAACCCTTACCCCGCTATATATGCCCTACCTCGGTCAACCTATAAATAAGTGCCTGTTTAGTCCACCGCCCTCGAAAGTTTACTAATAGTCTGGGTAACAAAACGGAGAAAGGTAATAAGAACTTAATAATAAGCTAAATAAGAGCTAAATCTAATATCGTATCACGTAGAATTCTTACGCGGGTAGGAAAGACAAGAGTAGCAAATATCAGCTTATACTATAACTAAACGAATTTTAATCCCGATTAATAATATATTAGAATATTCTTACGGAAATTTCTAAGACTCTTTAGGTAAGGTATTCCGTTAGCGAAATATTTTAAGATACGGCTGACATCTTATATAGAATATTCCTATACGTAGAATATTCTACTTAAGATATTAGCGTATCTTAAAATATTTTAGCTAGTAGAATATTCTATTAGAAAAATAATCTAAGATTTAGCTAACATTTCGGGTAGAATATTCTAGCTAGTAGAATACTCTAAGATTTAGCTAAGATTTAGGCAGAATATTCTAGTTAGTAGAATATTTTTATAGGTAGAATATTCTACTAGCGGAATACTCTAAGATTCGGCTAATATCTTAAGTAGAATATTCTGTTAATAGAATACTCTAAAATACGGCTAAAACTATACGTAGAATATTCCTACCCTTAGAATATTCTACTAGTAGAATACCGTGCCCTACTAACACCTAGAATAGAATATTCTATTTACGGAAAATTCTTAGACTAATAAAGTATAGCGATAACGAATAGCCAAATATTATTATAGTCTAGAAATAGATTCTAGTCTAGGGTAGAGAAGATATAAATATAAACAAGAGATAATAGCTACTAAATCCACGTGTTAAAACTATAATCTACCTGCCTTTATCTATAAGTAAGTATATAAGATGTCTAGCTAGACGGCGTTCCCTAATAATACCGAATCCCTAGATCGCTCCCGCGAGACAGCGCGCCTCGGCGTGGCCTTAGTCAGGCTAGAGAACCTATTATATTAACCTCTTAAAGGACGGCCCCGAATTCTATTCTAGCTAAGAAAGACCGAGTACTAGCTAAGAGAATTCATACTTCGAGGATACTTTCCGAACGTCTACGGAAACCGTATTAAGGCCGAAATTTCTTAGCCGGTTCTAGCTACTACCCTAGCCCGGTCCGAATTGACGATCAGTGATCTTTAAGACGCGGGGCATATCAAGCGTCTTTACTTTCCGGAAGGCGCTCTTTTAACGTATTATTATAGACAGTATCGATTAGAAGCTATAAAACAGTATATCTATCCGTATAACGAGTAGTAGGCGGTCGAGCTCTATAATAAAGGTACGTATAAGCCTTTAACGCTGATATAAGTAAATCTTATAGTAATATAGAGAGATAGGATAACAAGTGTCGTATATAAGAGTAAGACCGTAATATCGAGTCGATTTTATACGACGATAGAACCGTCTTCCGATTCCTAGATACGGAGCCTGACTAGAGGACGGCGTGGCGGTCGAAGGACGCGGAGAATGACCTTAAAGCTATAGAGAAGAGGCTAGCTTTATATAAGGGCTTTATATCTCTAAGACCGTTTGTCGGTCTCTAGGTATCTTTTTAGAAAGGCACTTTATACCGGTATAAATCGCTTAGATATAATAAAGTAGGTATAATTCCCTTAGTATACGTAACGCTAACATACTATCTTAAGAACTAATACGATATTTAGACCGTATTAAGCACGTCTGGACCTTAATACTCGACGATAACGAAGAGCTTATATATAATCTAGATCCTAAGACCGTAGAACTGTTTAAAAGGAGGGCCCCTAAAACGTTATTAGCCGACAGAGACTTTATTACCCGAGCTATCGAGAGCAAAAGTATATTTCTATTATTATATAATAATATTAAAAGATTAGGACTACTATAGAACGTTATCGCTATTAATAAGATAATCCCTTCGATCAAGACGCTCGCTAAGGATTCCTTATACCTAGAAGACTATACGAAAGTAATACGGACGCTTATCGACCTAACAGAGTGTCATATAAGAGAGATAATATAATATATGTGGCGTGGATATAGAGGAGACTATATAGTGTTAGAGAGCGCCGATAGGTTGACCGAATATAGCGATATACGGACGGGCGACGACGAGAGATTTAAGATAGCGTACGTCTAACTATAGATGTTCGCTATACGTAATTTTCATCGCCTTATAAACCTCGTCCCGAAGTCGGATAACAAATAAAAGGTGTCGAGTATCGGCCTAGACCCCTAATATCTCCTTGAATTTACTAGGCTCGCGAACGCCCTTAGATTTAGGTCTAATACGATTACTAGTATTCTTAATACTAACGTAGATCGAGAGTATATTAGGAACATGCTTACGATAGCTAGGCCGCCGGGTAGATACGATTATAATCTCGAATTAGAAATTATAGGCTACTACTAGCTTCTAACCCGTATCAGTAGTAGGCAGTAAGAACTCCTTAGGCTACTAGTCTAGACTACTACGCTCTCGAATGTCAAGGTAAAACAACGGTATAAGAGACTATATAACCAGGCACTCTAAGATTACGCTCTTTATTTCTTCTTATATAATATTTATAAAATACCGGAGAGTAGTAAGTACGTTATAGATCTATTTGTTAAGCGAGGTATTGCGCTCTCTTTCTTTCGTATCCTACTACTACCTCCTAAGGCCGGTCGTTATAGTAATAGGATAGAGGGGGTAGCTATAGATACTCGTAGCGTATTATAATAGTAACGTGACTATAATCAGACTTATTAAATAACGAGTCAAGCTTAGACGAGTAGGTCGGTCAGGGATATAGCTTAAGATATCGTATTTATATCGCGCCTAGAAGAGTATAAAAGACAGGTCGCGGAATAATAAAATAAGATCTCTCTTTATAAGGTAAAGTTATTAGAGACTTAGATAAATTCTAAACGGCTACTTGCCGAGGTTTAGCCGTACCGGAACAAGATTAAAGAATTAGAGACTATTAACCTCGATCAGTCACGCGAAAATTCGTAAGTATATCTCGAATTGGCTAAGAAGTAGCGGAAGATAGAGACTCTTAAAAGGACAATTATAGGTNATAAATCTACTCGCGAAATACAAGTTATATAAANAAAGTAGTATTAAGACGAACGAGAGATAGCGATTAAACTAGAGAAATCTCGTTTTATAATCGTAGAATTCGAGCGTAGGATCTCGGAATATAAGTCTAAGAGTNATAGGCAAGTATTAGTAGTAGAGTNATTACGATANTAGCTTACTATATATTTATAACAAGTAACGGCAGAATTAGAGGCACTATAGTCGAGAATTGTTTAATAGGAGAGGGGTGACTTACGAAGGCCAGAAGATATTAATNCCGGAGTAATGTNTTAAGGCTTNTAAGAAAGAGTTGCCGAATTAGAGCTCGTTAGTCAACGGNAGGCCGAAGACCTAAGGAATTCTAAAGAGGTGGCTACTATTAAGGGCAGGACCTTAGATATAATACTTATAAAGATTAAGNAGACTAGAGAAGGAGTAGACAAGATGAGTATAGCCTTTATANGACGACTCTAGCTTNAACAGAACTATAAAGACGGTGATTANNAGACTATCTATTTAGATAAACTTTAATTTAAAGATCTTCTTACGGCGAGAGCGTAGTTTAATAAGATTAAAGACCTAAAAAGGTCGATCGCNAAGTTTATTACTCTNTATAGCCAGAATAACCTAGCGTATAACGAAAATACTCGCGTAAAGATTCTCGAATAGTAGAAGCTAGTTCCGGGTNACNNGCTCGCTATCGTAGATAGAANAGGAACAGGCGTCGAAANAGAGACCCCTGATCTTAAGNAAATNCTAGNAGTCGTAAGCAGACGGGCTAGAGTCTTAGAACAAGAAGGTCAGGCTGTCTATNACCTCTAANNAGAACTNGATATAGCGAGGGCAGCCGCCGAGAGCTAACGGTAAAAGGCAGAACGTGTCGAATAGCTCGAGGAGGAGCTCGTAGAGGTAAAGAAGNAGTTATANTAAGAACAAGTAGCTACTAGNGACCTCGNAGAAAGCTTAAAGANAGTATACGACGCCACGTAGAGAGANATAGAACTCANAAGCGTCNTTAAAGGAGAACTAGATATAGCTAAGGCAGAGAATAAAGCACTACTCTAGTAAGGGAAGGCAGCTATTATAGAGCTTATAGTAGAATTAAATACGATTAAGGCAGAAGCTAAAACCTTACGAAAAGAGGNAGAACGAGTTCGTAGGCTANAGACAGAATTAAATNATTTAAGAACAGTATTATAAGNGANAGGNAGCGTATAAGCGNAACTAGAGAAGACGAGACAGGACTTAGAAGACTTAAGGCAGGTATTAAGCTCGTATATTANGGATCTNAAATCAGCTAAGGCTAAAGTTAATAAGAGGCTAGAGACNTCGAAGAGTCAAGTNACCGGCCTAGAAAAAGACTTAGAGGTAGCGCGGCAATCTATTAAGGAGAGGGAAAGAGAGTTAGTAAGCCTAAAGCTTAAGATCGATAATAAAGACGAGCGTATAAGGTTATTAAAGGCATAACTGTTTAAAACGAACCGCCTAATATAGCTAGAGAAAGAGAAAGAGAAACTCGAGGCCGAGTAGAANGAGATTTAAGCTACGCTAGCCGGGGCAAGAGCCTTAAACAGCCAGGATCTTAGGGAACTTATATAGCGGGAAGCGTAAGTCGATACTAGCCTNTTATATNTTAAAGAGAAAATAGTTATAACGGGATTAGACGTTATAAGATATACGAAGTATAGANTACGCTTCGAAAGCTCTAAAACAGGCCGCCAGANAGGCGTAGACTATATTCTTATAGAAGACCTAGAGAAGAAATTTAAGGAGTTGCGTGATTAGGTCGTTTATTGTTTCGTAAACGATANTATNACGNTANTAGAGCTCGGGAAGTATAAAGACTTCTTANNAAATCAAAAGNATCTCGCTNACTANNNGGAATTCTTCTACTATAGTTATAATCTACTACGGAANAGANATCGCGGTCTAGATAATACGAGAGAAGATTTAAAGAGCGCTTTAAGACCTAGAGCCTAGNAACTAGTAAGACTTCGCGCTAAGTCTAAAGAACCNCGCGGCTGATCCCTATTTCCTCNTTTTTATCGCCTTTTATATATNTTTTAAGGCAGTAANAGGGATAGGTCGTAGCGATATTAAGGTTCGGTTCTTTNTCTCGAGGGATCTGTTACGGTAACGGCCGTTCGAGTANTAGTAGAAGAAAGCTACGATATAGGAGGGTTNGCTANTATACGNTACTNATATAAGCTAGGCCCTNGCCNTTAGGTGATCGTAAATAAAGATCGTTATAGATTTNATCTAACGCTTGACTTGATCTAATATTNAATTTTAGTANNNGGCTNTTCTTCTTTACCCTACGCTAACCGAATTAGATTAGGCTTATCGTCTGACTTTACGATATACTATTTTCNTATATACCTATTCTAGTAANNAGGGCTTNCTCTCTAAAGGGAGGGGATCTCTCTNATACGGTATCACTAGGACTAAGTCTAACGAATCTTAANAGTTAGGTCAGTTGTTAAACAAGAGTNTTATCTCGATTATAGCTAACCTGTTCTACCTAGATTCCGCCTAGTATTATAGAACCTACGAACGGAGTAGTAATAAGCCAAACTATTACTAACCCTTATAATCGAACCTTCGGCGGGTCGATATTTACTTTAGCGACACCTTAATTTAGTAGCTTACGCTCTATTATATAAGTGCGACTAGTCATTCGGTAGTAAGCTATCGAGTAGTATCTTAACTTACTAGCTTATATTTTCGAGTCTCCCGGTCGAGCTATTCCTAAAGCTCGTCGGTCGTAAGTCTCTATATCCTCTCGAGAGCGCCGCGTAATTATTATAGAGGGATTTAAGGAGTCTAAAGACGTAACTTAAGATTAAAGAAGTATATACTATTTATAAAGGCAAGATATAAGAATTAAAGACAAGCTCTAAGGAAGAAGAGATAGCGGCCGCTTTAGTTAAGCTAGGTATATACTCGCCTATAACCCTAGTAGCGGCCCGTTTTTCCTACTAGCGGTTAAGGATTATAGTAACTTAGGTATAAAGGAGGGTTATAAGTGAATAGAGTAATACGAAAAACAAGTAACCTAGGGAGTGAAGCCTTGATACTACCTCTCTATAAGATCTCTTAATAACTTATAATACTTGTTTGTCGTAGTTCTCTACTTCGAAGTAGATCTCTTTAAGAATCTCTTTTTAATTATTACGGTCAACTTTAATACTTTTTTCTATCTCTATACTATACGCTAGAAGAACGTTACTATATCTTTACTCGTTATATCAGGTCCTTACTTCTAGAATTAAGAGCTATTAGTATAGCTATAGTTTCTATTTACTCTATTTTCTTTTTTTCTATAGTATAGCCACCTTATCAAATATATATCCGCGTCTTTCTTCTATAGCTCCTCTAATACTTAATATGTTTCCTATGCCTTCTTTTAGCCCGCGTATCGCGTCTCCTAGCCTAGTTTCTAGGTTGTTCTTCTTTTCTAGCCTCTAGGGTGCCTCCTTTTTTTTAAGCGGATTATATAGCACTTCTTCCGTATCCTCGATACGCACTTAAAAGATATATATTAAATATAATAGTGTTTTACCTAGCTAAGAAGGTCCTCGGCACTAGGGGTAAGTGTCGCCCTTACTCTACTGTTTATCGCTTGATGACTAGAGGTAGCTAGAGTCAAAATTAGCGATCAACTATCTTTGATCAGGACTGTTAAGATCAAGCTAACAGCCTTTAAAGTAGCTAACATATGTTAGCGCTTCGATTATTCCGAATAGTATTATTCGTACTTATAGAATCATTATTGTTATAGTAGTCATCCTTAAGCTATCGCTTACTTGTTCTATATAACCTAGGCTAACGGCTGTCAATTTTCGTGACTATAGTTATAAAGAATTATAAAGTATACTATATTATATAATAGCTGACTACTTTGATTCCCGGTTATTATAAACACTATCTCTAGTACGTTAAAGCTACTTCTAAAAGTAGAATTTCTAGAAATAGCTATACTCCTTAACGTATACTGATTTATATCTAAAATAGTAATTAAAGAGTGCTTAAATCTAAGGTAAGAGAGTCGAGATAGAGATATAAGACTCTTAGAGCAATCTTCTTAGATAAAAGAATCAGTAAAACAAGATTGACTTCTAAGTATTATTAACTTTTAAGTAGTATTGACTTCTAAATAGTATTGACTTCTATATATCAATATCTTACCTTACTATTAAAAAACTGGTCTTAAAACGTGACTATAGCGGACATCGNACNTAACAGGACNAATGCTACCGCGGCGGCTTAGATAGGCAAGGGTAGAGGGACTATTTAATCTAATGGCCTCGCGACCCTAGAGCCGACCCCCGGCCTAGATATAGAGCGGATCGCTGCCGATCAACTACGTTAGAGTATAGAAATTTCGGAGCTTAAGAAAGTTCTTAGTATTAAAGTTGACCGTCGTCTTAATCAGGTAGAAGAGATCAAGAAGATCTACCTAGTAAAGGCCCTAATCGCTATAAAGAATAAAGGCGATTAGTCAGGTAAGTAAACCTCTTTAAATAACGTAGACTACTTTGTTTAATCTATATATTAGTACTGATAATAGTATACGTGATAACGGGTATTAGTAAAAAGTAGATAGATAAAACAAACTAATAGCTTAAATTAATCCTTAATCAGACAAATCCTAGCTATACTTTAATACTACCTAGAGGAATATAATATAAAAAAGCTATATCCCTAGAAGAGATTAAGTAGATTATTAGTATAAAGAATATTCCTAGGGTTGATCAGCTCGAGGAGATTAAGCAGATCTATATAACGAAGGCTTTATAGATTTCTCGGGATAAGGAGGCTTAGTAAAGTAAGTCGAGATCCTTATAACTTGCCGTTCGTTAACTAAGAGTGCTAGAACTATAAGCTACGGTTAAGGCATCGGGAATTACTAGAGGCTAGATAGAANNAANAAATCACGAGCTAAAACTGATCTAAGACGAGAAAGCAGACGAGGATATAGAAGATAAAGAAGCTATAGCCTTTATCTAAGAAGTCTATACGCGCGTTATACCTANTATAGAAAAGATCTTAAGCGGTGATAACGATAATAAGCTCTATATAGAAATTCTAGATATAAANAATACTATAGNAAGCTAGTAATAGAGCTATCCCGATAAAGANGACATAGTCGACTTAATCGATATAAAGAGAATTAANGATATTATAGTCAAGGCTTATTTCTAGGCTATAAAGTTTAAAAAAGATCCTACTAACGTAAGAGCGAAAGAACAGTTTCTTAGTAGAGTATAGGAACTTGCTAAGCTAGTCGAGGCGAGCTCTTATCCTAGTACTTNGATATTAAAGCCACTGCCTAAAGCGCTAAAGCCCCTACTATCTAGAGGAAATAGNACTAGACCTACGGGTACTACTAGNACTACTCNTATAGGTACTGCTCCTATAGGTACTNCTCCCGCCGGTGTTATAGCTAGTAGTATTATAGACAACGGTATAGGTAGAACCGATATTAGTACGGANCCTTATAAATTAAACAAACTAAATATAGGAAANCCNGGCTTTATTAAAGATAGAGAAATGATTATAGGATATAAGTTTAAGTATTTTAGAAAGGGCGATAAAAAAGGCNAGGTATATAGCGGGNAACTCTTTATCGCGATTAGACCGTAAGCCTGCCCTTATATTAAGGTCNTTCCCCGTAAAGACTTTANTAAGAATACGGTTAACGTATATCTAAACTGCCTTTATACGATAGAGGTTAGCGGAAGGACTAAGAAAGATNAGTTTGTTAAGATCCTNTATACCGTAGCCGAATCCTATAGACCGGAGCTATNAAAGGAACCCGTAATCTATACCTTATACGAGCGGAAAGAAGGAAATCCTATCTAGACATAGCGTATAGACCTTTAAGATTAGNTAGAAAGTAAAAGGGCCGTAGATAACCTNNTTCGAAAATATATAGAACNAGAAACGANTAAGAGGGCCTAGTTCTATATAGCCTATAGTATTAACGAAGAACTAGAAAGCCGAGATCGAGTTAANGATAAGCGCGCTCGTGTCTATAAAAAAAAAGGCCAACTCAACTTTAACCGAAGATANGGCCTTTCTATTTGTTAGAGCGTTAGTCTCGCGATTAATTAAGGCCGAAGCGTAACCTATAGTNAAGGTCGAAGCGTAGCCTATAAAGGTANGAGCGTAANAANGATTCGATCNGACTAGCTTTCTTTCTTTTANTACTTAATATAAAAAGAAGTATAATATAAAGCTAGGCGTAGATCTTATAGAGCTAANAAAGTTAATAGCTACGTTTAAAACAATTTAAGACGCGCTTAGCTTATAGCCGTTATTCTTTTCTTTAATTAGGTCTCGGAGTATTCCCTANTTTATATATAGCCCTTAAGACTTACTTACTATCCTCTTTTATTANATTTTCNTTTNCTTCTATATTTGTTTCGAGTTNTTATTTTAGATTTATACNGTATTANAGANCTNNTTNGACNNAGTACTNNCTNANACTGANNCTAATTATAGCTTTTCTAGTATATCACGTATAAACGGCGTTATTATAAGATACCTGTCTTATAGCCTAATCTTATTTTATTATTAAGATATATAATATATATCTCCTTCTTCGATAGATAGGATATTAGAAGTTCCTTCGCCGTAATATATTATTACGTGAGAAATTTTAACCTATTTTATTATATAATCGTATCTCGAGTAGCTAATATATATCGAAAACCGTATAAAGCGAAATAAATTTTTTAGCTATAATAAGTTCGTTTTTTAGTTTAGTTATTTCTACCTTAAAAAATAGTTATTACGAGAAGCCGGAGGTAGATCGTAGAGTATAGCTTATAGTCATATGACTAACCCCCCTTTTCAAGTCTAAGCGAGGTAATAATCACGTGCCTGTTGCCGGATCTATCGTAGTAATAGAGGACCTATATATAAGATACTATTATAATACTAAATAATCTTCTATCTCCTATTAATACTTCTAACTATATACTAAAACTAATTAGAAATATAAATATAAAAATATCGACTAATATTTATTAACTTTTCTATTCTTTTATCGATAATCATAATCCTTATTAGATCTTATCGACTTCCCTAGTTTGTCTATAATACGTATTAGATTCTAGGTATTCTAATTGATAGGATAAATCATACCTCGCTTAAAGAAAAAAGTGCCTAGGCTTTAATATAACTATAGAAGTAGGTAAAGAGAATAGACACTAGTATAAACCGAATATCCTAAATATTACGCTTATAAAGCCCCGCCAATTTGATGTTTTTAATAGCTAGCTACTAGATCAAGAAAGCGACACGTAAAGTTACCCTTATACGATTTTTAAAGATTAAAATACTATTATAATATAACTAAAAAAGTAAAAGATCGCGGATAAAAGCAAAATTTATAAACATAGAGAGATATAGAATATAGGTAGACTAAGGTTACTATCTATATAATAGTTAGGTTACTATATTGTTCCTATTAAGCTTTGACTTACCGCTAGATATGTCTTTTTATAAATAGACTCGTATAATTACTTCTCTAATTACTTCTAGCCTACTTACTATATTAAAAGCGAAATTTAGGATTATTTTTAAGAGTTGTCTTAATCTCGTATTCTCGGCTATACTAAACCCAAGTCTTCTATCTCTTTATAACTAGCTAGCGTATAATAAAGTTGTCGTCGTTAGCCTTAAAAAGATACCCTCTCTATATCTCCGTCGCGAATCCTAATAAGAAATCGCTATCTTATAAGATTTTAGTTCGGAAAGCGTATGTCCTTCTAGACATATATAAAGTACCTCCGTTAATATAATACGTTACTAATATTTCGAAGTTACGCCGTTCGATATATATAGTACCTAACTAATTATAACATCGTTCTATAATAGTCCCCGTTTTAAGACGTCTTATACGCTAAGATATCCCGACTACGCCTATTTTCTTATCCTCGAAGGGGGCTAAAAGCCAAGAAAATATAGTACTCGGCTATATAATATTATTATTAGCTATAACCGTAATACGGGTCTTAACGAAAGGGACGGCTTTATAGACTTAGAGGCGTTTGTTAGTAACCGGAACTTTAAGGACTTTAAGATTCTTTATATTTATTAATTTAGAAAACTTCTAAAGAGTTCTATATTAATATTCCGTAGTAACGAGTAATATCTAGACCGGATTATAGGCTAATATGTTTTATATTGTTTGTCGAAGCTCTTCGATATCGATAGAGATAGTTAGAAGGATAATCGTAATATCTTTATAAGAGTAAGTCGGATTTTCCGGGACAGGGATTGACTTATATAGCTAGTAAGCGATAGTATTAACAATAAGCCCTAAGTATCGTATAACACTTTAATAATATGTTAGTGTTCTTCGGTCCGAGACTTAGACGACACTTATAATAACAGGAAAAAGCGCTATTTTGGCTAGATAAGCGGCCTAAAATACTAATACCCTATCAAACCTAGACAATCACTTCTAAAACCGGTAGACTATATGATTAAGAGGCTAGCTAGAATTAGAGTAAAGGTTAGGCTCTCGTTCGAAAAGTGTTATTTAAGGAGAGGAAGGCTTATATATATAATAGAACGAGAGAGCTAATACGTACGGGAAGCTATATACGGGTCAAGATAGTACCTACGCGAGCTATAGTCTTCTAAAAGCAGAATATAAATTAGGAATAGTATAGTGCCTGCCTCCTTATCGACGTGCGTTCTTCCGTAGCCGAGAATATCACTAAACAGAACCTAGAGAAACGAGGTATAATCTATATTTATAGTCTAGTAGACTTTCGTAAGACTATAAACACTATTTCTATTAGAGAACGGCTTAGATTAGACCCTTCTAGATCTTTTTATCCTGTTAGAAATAACTACGTATAGCTTCTGTCGACCCTACGCCGTTAATATCACGTTCGAAGTCCTCGCCTACTTTAATTACGAATTCTAGATAAGATAGAGTCACCTGAGTTCCCTTCTAGAGAGCTAAGGCATAGGCCGTAGAAGTAAGATTTTTAATCTAAAAGTAGTACGAAGATAAGTATTCTATTTTTAAGGGCAAGTAATAAGTTAAGCTTACCTAGCGACTATTTAACGGCTTTTATACTAGAGATTTAAGGCCACTTTTACTATATACTAGCGGGCCTTAAGGTATCGTAGCCTTTTTTAGGAAGTACTCCTATACGCCTCTTCTCTAGTCTAGGCCTAAAATATTATACTTGATCTTAAAGTATATCCTACTTATAATAGTATTATCGATCTGTTTTACGCGATTAGTTATAAAGAACATAATCCTCTAGTAATACTCTAAGGTCCGTAAGAAAACATAAACGAGAGTATTTCGGTTAATATTATCGATTAAGCGTTACTCGAGGAAAACATCTACTTCGTCTAAAAGAAAGAGTATATTCTATTTCGAAGCTCGTTTAAAGATTAGAGGGAGTCGGCTTTCGAGTTCTTTAGCGGTTTTACCTAGCTCGCTAGCGAAGACCTATAAAGTTAATAAGAATACGAGATTATTAATATATAAAAACATATAATATAGAATAGTATTTAGAAATATTCGGATAGAACCTTAGCGGTTAAGGTTTTGCCTATACCTAGTGGCCCGCTAATATATATGTTAGTATTATCAGACTCTGACGGAGATCGATTATTATACTATAAGAGCACGTTAAACCCTAGCCCTTTCCCTATAATAAAGTCGTTAAAGGACAGGGAATTACTTAACGCTCGTTTTATATAGGCTTCGAGAAGAGTATAGATAGCTTTCTTTTTCTTTTAGGATATTTAAAGGTAGGAAAGAGCCTCGAGCTACTATTCGATATCCTTAATATTATTAATCGTAAACTTAGCTATATTAAACATATTAGTTATATTAGAATTCGGATTACCGAGTAAGGAAGATAGGGCGCTTACCTTATAGTTTATTATTAAGGCTAAACCCTAGTAGAGTTAGGCTATAGATTAGGAGGTCGTCCCCTTTTACGTCTGACGGCTCTATACTAGTCTTCTTGACTACGTCGGGTGACTTTTTAGAATCGTCTAAGCCTAAAATAGTCTAGCTAGAAAGCGACGAGCTCTCTTTATCAGGTTTATCGATACTTGTTCTAGCGTAGTTCGGATTGGCCTTTTAGAAATAAATCGCGTCGACTATAATCCGACTATTAATAAATAGCTTAACTAGATAGTTTTTCTTTATATAGAAGGCGATTCCTTAGTAATAGTAATAGTATACGCTTATAAGGGAGAGGAACTTTCGACCGTATTTTTCTAGATAAGCTCTCGTCTTCTTTTCTTTCTAATAGTATAAGAGAGGGAAGACTCTAAAGGAGTTGATCCTCCTTGTCCTACGGAATTTCTTAATCCTAAATATAGTCGATACCTCGCTAAAAACTTTCCTATTAGAGTCTAAATAGTGACAACCTATATAAAAGTATTCTATTCCGTCGATTTATTTTCTCTCTTCACTAAAATCATACTTAACGTATCTTAGCTTGCCTATACCGATATAAATAGTATAAAGGACCGCGTTCGGTTTAAAAAAGGCCTATAGAAGGTCATATATAATTTTATACTTCTTAAGAAGCGTAGAGAGGCGTTCGGCGATAGATTTATAGGTTTTCCTAATAAAATCGACTAATAAACTAAGATATTAGAGCGTCGAGTTATTAAGGACAGTATTACTTCGATACGCCTCGAGATTAGAGAGGTAGTAGAAGAGTAGGTTCTATTCGACCTAGACGTAGTTAGTAATTAAACTAACTCCTATTTCTTACTAGAAAGTCAAGGGTAATTATATTAAAGGCTTCGTCTCTCGTAGGCAGATGCCTTTAACGTCTTATAGAACCGACCTAAGGACGTCTCGTAAGCCCTTAGATTTGATATTAACGTGGTATGTCTGTTTCTTAGTCGTCTTATCTGCTTTACTATCAGGATAGAGATTAGGACCGAGGCTAGGATACTTATTAATCCGCGTACGAACTATAAAAATATATCGATCTAGTTTATTCTTTTCGTCAGGTAGCGTAATTGATTCTATAATCTTATACTTATATGCCTTTATATCCTAACTATATAAATAGTATTAGCTTTATCAAGCTTAGACTTATATATTACGGAAGACGAACACTTTATTAACGGTCTTAAACTTAAGCTTTAAAGCTCGAGCTAGCGGTTCCTCGGATTTACCTTTGTCTATAGCGGCGGGCGGGGGTAGCGGCTCCTGCTTAGTACTAAGAGACCTAAGAATGTTAAAGAACTGTTAGACATACTTAGTAGTTATAATCTATAGCTATAGTTAGTTTGTCGGAAAAGTTAACGAATAGAAAGTTAAAGTCCTATCTAAAGTATCTTTAAGAGGAGTATAAGAGTATATATATTTCGTAGTATACGTAGAGGCTATCTATATGTCTTTAACGGCTTAGACTAAGTCTTAGGCATCGCTTAACGTAATAAAGCACTTAAATACTAAGAGATTCGGGCTAGTCGGTAGAGTAGGCTATTAAACTATCTCCGTTAAGACTTCCGTCGCTAAAGATTCCTTATCCTACCTAAATTTATTATTAGTAAGGTTCGATTTACGCTCCGTTAGAGGGATACTAACTTAGGATCTCGGGCTATCTTAGACTAAATATCTTTAGGCTTAATATCTTCTAATATCTCTAATAGCTTCGACTTTATTCTAATAGGCTTCGATATAAGTTACTCGACATTATAAATAGCTTTCTCCGGTGATTTCCTATACTCTAGAAGAAACGAGAAAATTTTAGCTAGGCTAAATTTTAGTTTCGGCACCTTAATAGCAAACCCTTTTACTAACCTCTTAACTCTCTTAGCCTTTTCCCTCTGACTTATTATAACTTAAGCGTCCTCTATAAAAGCGACGTCGCCTTCTATAGGCTTAAAGACGAGACAGAAGAGGTCAGCTATCATTTTATTATTAGCGAGCCCGAGCTCGACCTTCTTGTCTATACGGCTAGGTCGTATAAGTGCTTTATCGAGGCGTGTGATATGATTAGTAGTCATGATCAGGATCCGGCCTTCTTATGACCCTATACTATCGATGACGTTTAAGAGATAGGATAAAGACACCTTTCTACCGACAGATTTGCTTATTCGAGAAGGAGAGCTAGTCGTGATCTAGCGCGAGTCCTCGACTTTAGTGTTTCGATTCGAACTGACGGCGTCGATGTCTTCTAAAAGAATAATATAGCGACTTAGAAGCTTGTCGAATAGGCTCTTTAGGTTAGTTTCGTTAATAGTAGAAAGGCTAAGGATATAGATATTTAAACTAAAATGACTAGCGATAGACGAGCTTAAACTCGATTTTCTAGTTCTAGGAGGTCCGTATAACAAGTAACCCCGTCGGTAGGGAATGTTATAATCGGAATACTATTATAGGGATACTAGGTAAAGGAACTCCGTAATATCTTATAGTAGTTCTCTTTTTCTATTCTTATTAAGAATAACGGTCGAGGTACGTCTTACTTTAGACACTATAGACCTGATCTACTTGCTATCTTAGTGCTTATAGAGACAGGTTTTACCCTAAACAAGCTTTATATATTCGGTACGGCACTTAGAGAGTAGTTCTTTAAGAATTTACGAAGATCTACTAAAATAGGAAATAGAGACCTCTTCTCGGCTACTAAAATCTCTAGCTTGATATTAACGCCGGAACACAAGTATACGGCCCTTATACCGTATAAGAAAGCGTCTATTCTAAGGCGTATAATATAGAGTCTTTTTGTTCGTATCTCCGCTATTTAAAGGATCATTTCTCGAGCGATTTAATAAAGAGGCCAAGTCGATAGTGACGAGAGAGGAGCGAGCGTTTTTAGCGAAGCTCTAAAAAGATGTCTATAATATAAACATATTATATATATCTTCGCGATATCGAAGATAAATAATTAAAGCTACTAATTATTAGATAGGGTCTTATTTAAATAGAAGGGGTTCTTATTATAATAAGTCTTAAGTAATCCCTATAAGTACTAGTAAATACGTCTATAACCAAACACTATTAACCTAAAGAAACATAGTAGAGGAATATAGACGTTTAAGTCAATAATAAGATACCCTTAGAGAGCGATAGATATACGGGTAAAGCCTAGGAACAAGAAGTCTAAGATCGAGGCTTAAGCGTCCGAGAATGTTTAAATTAGTATAGAAATATTCTTAATATATCCTACTATTTTGTCGTTCTATAAGATAGTAGTAGGATGTTTTTAGACAAATAATTGATTACTTTATATACGGGATAGACAAGATATATACCGGGTAAGGAGGTTTAGAAAGATGATTAGAAAAATAGATATTAAAAAGAGGGTAATAGAAACATTAGAGGAATTATACTCTTATATATCCGTCTGTCACTCCGTGTTATAATAAGGGAAGCCGGACTTCTCTTAGATACACTTATAGCTTACGGCCGTAGTATAATACGTTAGGGCCTAGATAATCAAGATAGCTTCGCCGATTCTCTATATAGTAGTATAGGGGAAGCAAGACATTGTTAGGAGAAGAGTTCGTAGCGTATCGATTCTACGATTCCTAAAAATAGAACGTCTCCGTATAGTACTATCTCTATTATTAGAGCTTTTAATTAGTTAAGTCAATACTATAAAGTATCGAAGCTCGTATATAGATCCTTATCCCCGAGGCGGCTGGCGGCCTACGATTAAGATATAATATACGCCCCTAGATAATCATAATAGCTTTAGTTTATTATATAGATAACGCGAGAGAAATAATAATATATTAAAGTAGAGTATTATAAAAGTTTTATTAATGTCTTTTATAGCCTATAAGTAAGAACCTAGTTCTAAACAATTGACTTCTCTCCGAATAGTATCCTTAATTAGACAACGCGGAGAGGTATATATCTATAGGACGATATTAGAAAAAATGTTCGTAGGGTATCGATTCGCTATATAGTAGTGTTAATATGTCTAGTTATCTTATATAGAACGTCTTAATACGATACCTTTTTAGAAGGTATATGTTTAAAGGATAATAAACTCTATTTATATTTTTATTATTTAAACAAAGCGTAAAGTAACGCGTCTTATAATAATATACTATATAATATTCTCGTTCTATAAATGTTTCGCTTAGTATAAAGTTACGATAAGCTAAGCCTAGGCCAATCGGTAAATATGATTCTACTAGACTATAGCTATAAGTATGATCTTATTATAGAGAGATCATAAGTTA
>JAAMPI010001290.1:0-16428 GCA_013054445.1 Cudoniella acicularis
GGAAGATGGGGATGGATGGGAAGGTTGTGGCAGATAATGTAGCGAGGTAGAGAAGTGATGATTTGAGGTTATTGCTATTTATTAGATCTGGTAGAAAATTAGACCATAAATTTTGTAATTGCGGGTTCCTTCATGTTTTGTGAGTCTTCAAAGCATTCAGTGACTTGGCCGTTCGCTTTTTAAATTTACTGTAGAGATTCGTTACGAGTATCCTTTAAGGATACTTTGGAAACAGTTGCCTGAGAGCACTGTGACAAAACTTAGAAGCGGACAGTAGGATATCCTGCACCACTGGGTTGGAGCTGCAAATTCATCTCATATAATCTCATTGCAAAGAAGTAAAACTTTTCATTCGTTGTCATTATATTCAGATTCATCATAACTCCAACTTTTCATGCTTGAACGATTTTTGCCCCTCGCCTTCTCCATACTCCACCGTGATATGCCCCTGACCCCGAATCTTATACTTGTATATCATTAATCCCTCCAGACCCACAGGACCTCGCGCGTGAATTTTGTTTGTGCTAATTCCCACCTCTGTACCAAACCCGAAGCGCATTCCGTCCGCCATTCGAGTTGATGTGTTCCAGAAAACGCCTGCTGAGTCTATGCTGGACATGAACTGTTCAGCTAGAGGAGCTGAGGAGGTAAGAATTGCGTCTGTATGGTGGGATCCGTGTGTATTGATGTGAGATATTGCTTCTGTATTGGAGGAAACTGTCTTGATGGCAAGAACTAGGGAAAGATGCTCAGTATCAAAATCACTGTCTTCTGCATCTTGAAGAATAGCTGAGGAGTGTGCCGAGAGTTTGGCTGTAAGGGATGACTTGCTCGATGCATCGCAGCGAAGTGATACACCCTTTGCCAATAAAGCATCTGCAACAGGAGGAAGTAAAGTCTCTAGAGCTGCTTCCTCCACAAGGAGAGTTTCAACGCTATTGCACGCCGCAGGATATGATGTTTTGGAGTCGACGATGACTCGTACTGCCATATCTGGGTCGGCAGTATGCTCTAGGTATATTGAACAAAGACCATCGGCGTGACCTAGGACTGGAATCTTGGTGGAAGACTTGATATACCTCACTAGCTCATTGGAGCCTCTTGGAATGACAAGATCGACGTATTGATCAAGGTCCAATAGCTGAGGAATGACGTCTCTCGTTGTGACGAGCTGAATTGCTGTATTTGGAACTGCCGTTGATTCCAAAGCGGCAGAAATGACCTTCGAAATTGCTACAAAAGACTCCGTTGATTCCTTCCCACCTGAATTATGTCAGTATTTCTGCCCTCTTGGACTCAGCAGGGTCCAAACCTTTCAGAATAGCAGCGTTGCCAGATTTTACTGCAAGAGACGCAATATTGGCAATAACTTCTGGACGAGCTTCGAAAATAATAAGAAGGACCCCAATTGGACAAGAAACCATTTCAAGATTCAGGCCATCATCAAGCTTTGTCCGTAAAGTTACTTTGCCAACTTTAAATTTCCAAATCAGCAAATTTCACTTGGACAATGACGGTATCCACCATACCAGGATCCTCTAAGTCACGAACATCCAAAATGCCCTTCAACATATCCTCCCATTTCCTCTTCTTGCCCAGATCTAAACGTGAAACTATGCTTAAGCTCAATTCTCCATTTTCGGCTGCTTTTTTGGCCAGCTCAAGGTCTCGAGCATTTGCCGCAAGGATCTCGTCCTTCGACTGAGAAAGTGCAGAATGAATGGCAGTTAAGGCATCATTTCTTGCAGAAGTTGGGAGGGTTGCGAGCGTATGTGACGCTAACTTTGCTGCCTTTGCGACATCAGCAGGAAGAGCGTTGGTGAGAGACATTTGGTGGAATTATTAATGTTCTTCGCTCGATTAATTTTTTGTCTTTGAAATTGAATTGAAAGAAGTATCGCCGTATCGGCGATAAAAGAGTGGGTCCCCGCCAAGACTTCGGCTCGGCAAACCCCACAGATTGATCTAGATACGTCTATCAATAAGCTCATAGGCAGCCTCGCCCTAAACTTCACCCTCCAACTTTCGCCGTCCAGCCTACCTCCCCACAGCGTCTATTTTGCAGGAAGACGCCTATTGGGAGGCTACAAGCTGTAATTTCAGATCCAGAGAACTGCAAACTCTCGTCTGCCTTGTCATCATTTCATATTACCAGCTATTCGAGGCTCTTTGGGGCAACCTTGGAACTCTCTTGTCGCAGGCGTGAAAGCTTCACACTAAATCGAGAGCTCGACATCGCCCGAAGCATAATTTACAAACTCCTGGCCACCATCCATCGCCGAAGCCATCATGGATGACCTCCTGCCGAAGCTGCTTTCCTTTCCGCCTCACCCACCCCCACCAAATGGCATCTCGGACCTCCAGTATGATGAAGGAATTAAAACCCAAATCTCAACTATCAAGAACATACCCGACAGCAAGCTCTTGCAACAGACCTCTGGTGGTGAGAATGTCTTAGATGTAAGTCGTGAGCAGAAATGGTTGGGAGGCATAGCTGATTGGTACAATAGATCATAAACCCAGCTTTAAACACCGTACCCTATGCGGCCGTCTTAATTGCGCACATCAAGGCAATGCACACGGGCAATAAAAGCATCGACTTGGATACAATATGGGAGAAGATACTTGGATTCCTTGGAAATTTCGATCCTAGACAAATTCGGTACCTGGGCTCGGAATTGTCACATATCATTGATTCTACTGTATCAATTTCTCGACGACACAATCAGGTATGGCCATTGCAAGTTAGGCAGACACCGATTCTAGTTCTCTAATAAATCATAGGCTGCTACTGCTATTCCAACAATCAGAGACGCCCTCCTCCGTCTAGATCCTACGGGCACAGTGCTCACTTCCAAACATATTGTCCTTATGAAGATGGCCTTAGAGTCCCGAATCTATGTCGAGCTTGTGCCCTTTCTCGAAAAATCGATACTCTATATTCCGGGAACAAGCAGCCAACCAAAGCCAAAATATCTTTGTGACATGTCCCTCCCTCCAACTGCTTTCATCACACCAGGCAATAATGGGTTCAGTGCTAAGATCAAGCATCAAGATGTTCTAGAATACCTTCTACTTAATGGGATGGTCTGCATCGGGATAAGAAACTGGAAGAAGGCCCTGGAATACCTTGAAATGGCTGTTACATATCCGGCCAAAGATAACTCAGTGAGCAAGATTATGGTAGCAGCATACCAGAAATGGGTCCTCGTTGGTCTTTTGCTCACGGGAAAACCACTCAGCTTACCGAAAATCACGAGTAGTGGTGCAGCAAAACTTTATCATATCTTGGCCAAGCCTTACGAGTCTGTGGCTCAAATATTTGAGGGAGGTTCGGCATCGCGACTGAAATCCGAGGCTGAGGCGGGAAAGAACATCTGGCACAACGATTGTAACTCTGGTCTTATCTTCTTTGTTTTGGCTGCCTACCAAAAGTTCCAGATTAGGAATCTTGCAAAAGTTTACAGCAAGATCTCAATTCCTGAAGTCCATAACCTCACTATGAGCGCGGAGACTGGAGCCAAGCTACCTAACGTCCAGGCATGCGAGACTCTAGTTCGAAGTATGATTGCGGAGGGATCTTTACATGCTAGCCTCACCAGTTTCCCTGATCAACCGCCTGTGCTCGCCTTCTCGGTTCATGGGCCAGTCTTGACGGAAAAACAGATGCAGATGGAGCTCGCAACATCAACAATTCGCATAAAAGCATTGACGCAAGAGATCAAAAACACAGATCATATGCTGACTCACGAAAAGGAATACATCAAGTACGCCCAAAAACAAAAGAAGAATACGAAGTCAATGCAGGACCAAGGTATTGCAGTCACAGACATGGAGTGGAACGGTGTAGAGGATGAAGACCTTATGGGAGTATTTTGAGGCAATTTCGCTGGGACGAAAAGTTATGTAATCTGGATTCGAGGAGAGCACTCACGAGGAATCACTCAGTGCATTGGCTTTGCCCAGTATAGGCGTGGTCCTAGTCGGTCTCTTCTATTGAGAGACCTGGCGTATGCATTGGTCTGGTGCATTAGGAGGCTGGTGTCAATGAAGATATGACAGTCATGATAGAGGCGTCTACGAATAAATAACGTAAAATGCAACGGGACAATAACCCGGTCGAGCATCTCATGAAATATGGACTTGTGTGAAATCTTAATTGTTTTCATTAGCATTTTTGGGTAATATAAAGGTGGTCTCTATGTGAAATAGAGTCCGGATTTAGGGCCACTCCCTTATATTTACGTGGAATTGTTCCATTGGGGCAATATTCTCAGAAATATCTGTGGATTTTGATATGCTATCTCATTTACCGTAACGCTGCCACAAATGCGGAATACTACGCCGCCTACAACATAAAGTGGACGCGTCTTCTCCACATAAACCGTTAATGTTCCTTCATCTTGCCATATTCTACAGCATAAGATATAATAAACCCGTCACAAGTGTGCAGGAATACATCAGACAACCAGCCCCAACTTAACCATCTTCATTCATCATTACCGCATCGTTGCCACATCGAAAGCTAGGATCAAGAGATACTACAGTTCAGTCAATGTTGTACATCTTGATAAGTTCTGTGAGTTTGCGTGCTTCGGTCTTGAAGTCAATCGGCGAGGCACCTAAGACTTGGTACCGAACTCTGAAAATGTGTTAGCAATAATCACACACAATGAAATGACGAGGAATCCCAAAAACAATACCTTTGTTGGTCCTGGAACGTATCCATCTTCGCTCTGCACCTGAAGACGAGAGTCTTACAGTTGGCATCATCAAAAGCCTTCAGTGCAGCAGGAGGGTCATTGTCCTTTAAGTCAACCAACTGATCGGCACTCATTCCCATGATCAGATTGCCAACATCGTCGAAGCAACTCAAGTACAACTGGCCGGTATGATCAGTGACACTCAATGTCATTATGTATCGATGCTGTGGTTTTGGGTGGGTCACGCCACACTTCTCGCAACGCCAACCATTGTCCTCCTCAAGTACCTTTTTGTTGCACTTCTCAGTCAAACAAGCAGGATATGAAATGTTATCCTGCTTGATGTATACAACAGTGGCTTTGACAGAAAAGGGATCATCCACCCCCTCAGTCATGCCAAGATTCTCATCACGAACTTGAGCAATACTTTTGAGCGGGCTCAGGCGTCCTCCGGCAGCCCCAGCACTTGACATGTTGGTGTGTTGATGATAGTGCTCTCCGCGGCCTTGTGAGTCATACCATCCCTTTAGCTTATGAGCTTCTTCGATATCAGGATCAATATTCATGGAGCCAGATGACAGCAAACTGAGACTGCGACCGTTGAAATCAGACACCTTGGCGCCCTTGAATGCAACGATGGACTCGGTAGGTGCCTCAAAGGATTGAGCAAGTTTACCCCAGATTGTCAACTTGACTGAGAAACCAGTGTCGTCAACAATAGTCAAGTCGCGCTTATCGTAACCTCTTGACGTTGTCTTTGATGTGATTTGCGTAACTTCGTGCACCTCTTTCAATACACCAAGAACATCAACTGTGGAGTCTTTGTCAACGTTTTCGAGATTAGCGATGTTTGTGAAATTGTACTTGATTTGAGGAACGCTCTCTTGATCTTCTGCCTTCTCAACAATGGTATTATTCTCGAAAGTCAACTCGTAATCGTTGGGTATGTTGGAGAACTGCTTCTTTGCCATTTGCACTTTGCAGGGACTCGAAATATAATAGACAGATCCTTCCTGAAATTTGTCGTACAGCAGATCGCACTGGTCATTGAAACCAGTCGCTTTGATCTCTCCGCTCTCGTCAAGAAGGTTGACACTGAATAGTTTCCCCTCGCCGCTCGGCTTGCTCCAGGTCTTGATCTCTGATTTGCTTGTTACACGAGCTTTAATGGTCCACTTATGAGCGTAGGGTGAAAGTCCTTCGATGGGGTAGATGTTGGCGTGTGATGCAAAACTCGTGGGGCCGGCACGCGAAGGGAGAACCCTCTCTTGGACGGCGGGGGCTGTTGGCTTATTCCCATAGAATCCATTTCCAGCAATAGTTGTATTAACAGGCTTCGATTCATCTTCGTCTTTAACCTCCAAAGCCACAGGCTCTCCAATCTTTTCGGGCTCGCCCAAGCTTTCGATGACCTCGAGATCTAATATGATCAGAATTCTATGATAATCAGTCGGAGAAAGCTTTTAGTTGGGTCTTTATCACAAACCTCTTTCCCTTTACTCTATTTGCCTGGTATGACTTGAGACGAACAATAGATCCCTTCTTCAGTTGTCCTTCGTGAACAACGTGATTTGCCTCTGTAAAGCATTAGCTGGGGAAGGAGAAATGGCTAGAGAGGGGAGACATACGAGTGGCAAGCATGCTCTGCACAAAGTTTTGCGTGTCACTCAGCACGAGTCGAAATCGCTCTGGGACACCCTCTCCTTGGGAGTTGAGAGGCTTGATTTGTACGCATTGGCATACCGGTACGGGAAAGTTTCGCTCAAGGGTGTCGGCATCGCTGTTGAAGATTGCACTTCTTAAGGTCAGCGATGCTGGTCTGAATTACAGTGGCAGACTTACTTCAGAGCGCCCTGGGTAATGTGAGCTCGCGCTGCTTCTGCCATTTTGGATGGTGTTTTCTGCGAGATGAGGATGAGTTGCGGGTTGAGTGTTGACGCGATGGTGGGACGCGTCGAGATATGCGCGTAAAGTGCTGGTGGTGGATTTAGCACATTGGCATTGCTACCTAAAATAGTACCTCAGGCATTGATCGTCTCAGGGCTGTCAGATTGATCGTGGTATTTTATTTGACAGAGCTACGTACCTTTTTTTTAAGAGGCATTCACATGAGAAGAATCACTTACAATGAGACACAAGAGGAGATATATTTGCAATTCATAATAAATTGATACTTGCGTTAAATATGACCTTGGAATATAACTGTGCCTATTCGAGAATATATTGCCTCAGGCATGGTGGGGTGGAGGTATGCTGCCTGATCCGAGCACGCGTAATACTGAGTCCCGCTCATTCGCAACTACTGCTCCCTTGTCTTGAAAGTTGGACTTAGACAGCTTAGTTGCTGTTCCATTCAATTATCAGCACCAGCATCAGCACATTGACCCCACGAATAGACGCAAATATGGCAGAACCAGAAGTGGCAACTAAAGCTCCGGAGAGTGATGCGATGGAAACAACACAACCACAACCCAGCTTGATTCCTGGTGATACCCCCGCGCAGAGTGGTGCCAGTCTCGGGGTATGATTGCGGCATCAACATAGATTAAAGATTTGGGCGTTACTAACATGCCACAGGAACATTGTGTAAAAGACAGACCGACTCGTCAGTGCCCTCAGAATACTGCTAGCCAGCAAAGGCTCCCCACAAGCAGCATATGCTGACTTAGTTCAATCAGCTTCTGGTCAAGGCCCTTCTGGTGAAATGACACAATTGGGAGGAGTCGATACTTATGTCTCAAAACCTACCGATTACCCACAATCGCCATCGAAACTACTCCTTCTATTGACTGGTGCTACCGGCCTCCACTCGCAAAACAACCAAATACAAGCAGATGCCTTTGCGAAGGAGGGATTTTTGGTAGTCATGCCAGATATGTTTTCAAATGATCCATTGCCTGGCTCTGCAACATACGAGGAAGAGAAAGATCCGTCGGTCATCGAACAAATCAAGATGCGCGCTGCTGAGACCGCGAAGAGTTTCTTGATTGATATGTGGCTTGCGAGGCAAACGCCTGAAAAGGTCCTCCCAATCCTTCACAAAATTATTGAGGCTGCTAAGGACGAATTTGCCGATGCTGTCGCAAACGGTGGAGGTATATATTCTGTTGGCTACTGCTTTGGAGGTCGCATGACTCTCTTGCTGGCTGGCGAGAAGCCAGACACAGTGGCATGGGGACAACAAGTAAAGGATGAAGAGGCGGGCGTGGTCAAGAAAGGCCCATATATCAAAGCGGGCGCTATTGCTCATGCTACATTGGTCACAAAAGAAGATTTTGAAGGAACGAAGGTCCCCTTAACATTCGTCTGCGTGGAGAATGACCAATTATTTGCCGATGAAATCCGGGAGCATGGCGAGGATCACTTGAAGCAGAGCAACATTGAGAACGAGTTCAAGATATACTCTGGAGTTCCTCATGGTTTTGGAGTGGTAGGTGAGTATGAAGATACCAAGATCAAGGTTGCTCAAGCAGATGCATTTGATCAAATGCTGGCATGGTTGAAGGCACATTGAAGGGAAAAGGGCCGGCACGGCGTAACGGATTCTATCACGGATTCAGAAGAATGAAATCATTCGAGTATACGAGAAATGCGAGATGGCTTTTAATCTTGGGATTGTCTTGTTGTGAACAAGTCTCTATTTCCTCCGTACGGTCGGTTCCATGAGCTCATTTTTCATCTCATTGCGAGGATCAAACAATGGATCAGGACCCTGGGCTGATCTTAAATGCTTGAGTTATATTGCCAATACTTCGCAATTGATGATTGTTTTGGCTGAGGCATTTCGAGACCCAAAGCAATGATGAACCCGAAAGTTCGGAACTGTGCCACATTACCCGAGCTTCCCTCGGTTAACGTTAAGGGGGAGGGCCTTTCTCAACGCTCTCCACAGTCACGTCCTGGAAATTGGTGCGACAGAAATCTATAGGCTTCGTTTTCAAAAAGGAACTACCAATTCAAACGGCACACACCAATTGATAAGGAACTTCGAAGTCAAAGCGATGAAAACACGTGAGCGCAAGCTGAAACTCGAAACTCCTTGACCACCTCTTGGTCCTCGACCCCTCAGTTCTCGTGTGACTGTCAGAACCACGATTCCACGGCATAACCTTCCAACCACGACCAGCACACCCGTTATTGCGCACCAAAACGCAACTTCTACCGCCCACTTCTGTCATCCCCACCCAAAACCACGTTCATGGCGCCCCAAAAGAGCAAGCATCCGCAAACGTAAAACTCGGGCCCCTGCATACTTGCTACATTCTAAGCATCAGCAACCTCAATACGAGCTATCACGCAAGGAGCCTTTTTTAGACTTAATGCTAAGCAATAGTGGATTCCTTGCTGAATGTCATAAGCATGACGATCGCGCTTTTTTTCTGGAATGTGGTAAGTGCTACTGCAATTATTGATTTTTTAATTTTCGATTCTCGAATTCTATAATTCATTTTGGAGAGTCTCCTGGTGAGAAACTGAAATTATGTTGTATTCGTATTTAATAATGCTGCTTGCAGCGACGGTGGAGGCCAGGTCAATTGCGGTTCATTCTTACTGTAAGTTGTTTTTCCTTCTGTATCTGTGTTTGGGGATGAATCGCGCGTCGAACAGAATCTGTGGAATGGAGACATATTGATAGGATTTATTATCATTTCTCTTTGGGTGTGGCTATTTCATTCTACTCCAACGACATATCGACTCACAAAACTCGCAGTGCCATCATCACCATCTCACCAACATCCAAACCACCACGCCCTTCCCGCACATATATCGTATTCATCTACCAGCGGAAAATGCTCCTTCATCCGGACCAAGTCAGTTTCCCACCTGACGGCCGACTCTCAATCCCTTCAAAGCCCATCACAATCACCCCTCCGCTCCCGGCCGCAAACAAGACCGCAACCTCGTCTCCGCCTCGCCTCCCAGCTCTCACCAGAACCTGAACCTGAACCTGAAAACGGTGCTTCCGCTCTTGTTCCCCATAACGCATGGCCACATATCGCCAGCCTTATCGAGACTCTCATCCTATCTCACAAGCCAACAATGAGCACTATCAACCTCGGACACGTCTTACATGACGTAGCTCTTCAAGACGTAATCCTCGGCGTTGTCTACACCTCCACAACACCACCTTCCACTCCGGAATCTTCAGCATCATCAAAACCAGGAACTGAGAAAGTAGACCTCCGCAAAAGAGACAGCCTCGGCGTCGCAGGCGGTGAGTTAAGCCGTCACTCAGGTGCCGTCATTAAGTCTTCCTCTAAAATTGTAGAGGAGGCTGTACGTCTCGAGAAGGAGGAAAGAGAGTGTGTTGGAAGGGCGGTGAAGGAGGTTGAGATCAAGCGGCAGATGGAGGGGTTTATGGACTTGAATTTTGGTAGCGCAGGAAGGGCGAGCTTTTTGGTTTATCGAGTTGATTGATTAGCTCCGAATATTCTCTTGAGATGAGGCAATGAATAGGAGCGGGGTGTTGTGGAAGGATGTTGAGGCAGAAAGCTCGGCAACCAAGACGTAGTTGGGGTGTCAGCATGGGACAGAAATCGGTAGGACGGACTCATTTTTGGGTGTATGGAATTCAGTTTTGCATGGGAGGCCGGGAATTGAGCATCGTTTATGTTGGAAAGGATGGCGGTCATTTTCCTTTTGCGTTGTCGGAGTTTTATATCGAGCATTTATGAATTATTTCCAAACATCTAACGACAATATTATTCACTCATCTCGATATCGATTCACCAAGTTCAAGAATCAGAAAAAAGAGGTTGGCTCCGCATTTACCGCGTGAACAGATTTGTTTTGCAGCTGTACCAGCTTTGGAAGCTGATTCGCCGGCGCTACCCCATACATCAATGTATGTTGTGACTTTTGAAGTTGTTTTGACATTCTAAGTCTCTTCACAAGAACAGCGAAAATGCGGGGGGCTAAGTTCCCGCTGTGCCAGAAGTATCTATGGTAGCTGGGTTTCTGCAGGCTAGCTCTCGTGAAAGAACAAAGAAATTCGGAAGAATTACCATGAAATAGCATATTCAACTGCCCCCGAGATCTAGACTGCTATCAACATGTCTAGTCTCAAAGCGTTCCTCAACTCTTACCACATCCGATTGTAAAGCTCGTAGCGGTACAGCACACTCCATCCGGCCCCTACTTTTGCTAACACACCCAGAAATACACTAGACTATCATTCGAAATATGAACAAAAACGAGCAAGGTAGGGAGGTGTTTTGAGGTCTCACCTGAAAACTATACTATCTCTCCCTCCCCTTCGGCTATCGGCGAACCTTAAGATTATCTGTTCTATAAAGAGTAGAAGTTGATCCAATAGGAGAATATGTAAGAGAAATCATAGTAGTTGCGAGCAGTGGTGAGATTAGATGTAAGTCAGTTAATATCAGGTCTATGGCCGAGCGTATAAGAAGGGTCATGCTTATTTATCCTTCCTCAACACTATCTAACCAGTCTATCACGTCTCCCATCGAGAAATGGTCATTGTAATCTTACCTTCTTGATACTATGGATTCAAATTTCACCTTCACACTAGCAGTATTGAACTCAGCTGCTCAAGACGGATATTTCGTCTCGATAAAAGATAAAATACACTCGTAAATAAGTAAGCTTATAGTCCCTAAGATTCTCTTAACAAAGCGAGTTGTTAGCCTTAGTGTCTGTATAATCTTCAATTTCTAGTTTCTCGAGACAATAATAGCTTTAGAAAAAATAGCATTATAGTAATATATTCCTAATCAACGATAGCTTTAAGAGAACTAATATAGTTGACTAACATGTTTTAAGTAGATAAGTTATTATAATAAAGAATAAAGGCTTTCTATTCAATAATGAATATCTCTAACAAGAGCCTCATTGGGGCCAGCAGAGAGAATCAATCCTGTATTTAATGAAGCAGAAAAGGGATTTTTTTTTAGCACACGGTCGAGGTGCGGGTAGGCACACGCAAACAGATGGGAGGTAAACAGGCACCCTCCGGCAAACACGAAGAATCCCAAGAAGACTTGCAGATTGAATCTTGGGCATCAAATCGTCATGACTTGGTCTGGGAAATGGTTGACCGCCAGCGCAGGCCTTTTTGCAAAGAACCTTGGGAAATTGGAAATGACGGGCTACTGCATGTAGGTTGGTCAGCAACCTCAAAGCTTCAAAGTCAATATCTTTGCTTGATGGTTACAGACATGCTCGAATGTTTTCTTATACTCTACAAAATTGGGACACTTGAATACCCTCTCGATAGAGCAATTTGATGTGATTCAACGCAGGATTCGAGGATTATCTGGCTTTCTAGATCCCATACGCTGTTAATACCAATAGGTTAATAGGTGATGATAGCAGGTTTGATAATCTCGTGAATCTAGCTCGTATTTTTTTCCACTTGGAAGTTGGAAAGGCCCTCTCTTATTATATGGATTTAGGAACGCGAAACCAAGAGTTAGAGACTATTGGCTCCACCACAGGAAGAGAAAGAGCCCGGCACATCCATCAACAATGAATCTTGAGAATAGAATGTTGGAACTTCAATTAAGATTGCAAACTAGTTAAGTGGCAAATCACTAATCACTCATTTGAAACGGATCATTTGCAAAAAAGGTTTTTACTCCATAAAGTGTAATTTGACTGCAGCCTCCTCAGACCCATGCCTTTCCCCGCCCTTAACACAGAGATGGTATTGACAGTTTCATAAAACGCAAAAAGACTAATAGGCAGGCCAAGTTGTACTCATTGGATATGCAACACAATAGCTTTTAATTCTCTCTCGTAAAGTCGTTGGAGTTACATAAGAGAACCAGCGAGGTGGAACAAATAGAAAAAAGGTCATAATCGTCGTTAAAAAGTGCAGGTAACAACCACTCAAGGAAAAAAAAGTCTTCTTTGATGAAGGGAGGCTTGTCTGTAAGCCATGGGTTCATCTGCGCCTAGGTTCATAAGCAGGCATTTTTTTTCCAAATATCCCCCGCTTGCATGTGTATCTTTGGGATCGTCTCATCGATTATCATCCCGTTGCAAGGCGTAAATCATCAGCCATATGCGTAGACACATAGCCTTCTTTAAAAATCAAGTCGTAACTCGTCCGTCGTCTGAAGTAGAACAATATGCCGAATTGGTATTTTCAGCCAATACAAGAACAATCGTGTGAATTCCAAGGAAATTTTCTCTAAAGAGTGTGGTGGTGGAGATTTTGAATATGTTCAATGGCCAAAGCCAGGGGACTGGTGGCATATGAATGGAATCTAGGTGATGCGATCCGATTCCGGAAAGAATGTGCAGAAGTCTGACTTGAGAGATTGAAAAAGGTTACCGCCGCCTTTGGGTAACAGCCGATCGAGATCGGTTCAGTTGAGGTTGGGGATCGTAAGTAGGACCAGATACGGATCCCTCACGAATCGTCTTGCGCCTTTTCAGGCCATCAACATCTCCACCAGGGCCCCGACTTGAGGGTCGTCCATCGTCATCCTCATCTCGTCCACGCTTGTTGCTCACAGGTGCTCCGTTCATGGCCGGTGGTTGAGGTGCATAGCCATTTGATATCGAGTTGCCCAAATCTGACTGAGCACCATAAACATCCCCACTTGTATTCCCGTTCGCGGTCCCACGCTCATGACTCATTACATTATACAGATTACTTGCTGGTGGTTGTGGGACTCGAGGAGGAGTACTGTAGCCGCCCTGTTGCTGGGTGTAGTACGGCTGAGGCGCAGAAGCCGTTCTTGGTGTTGCACGCCCGGAAGCTGGGTGATTAGGAGAGCCGGTCATTTCGGGAGAAAGGTGTGGGTGCTCTCCTGGTAATGTTGCAACTGTTGGGCCATTGGCGTAGTTGTAGGAGCCCCGGGTGGCATCGTAGCTCGAGGAATTGTCATGAGTGTATTCCGCATCATGTTCATGATCTGCTTCCTCTTCGCCCTGGTTATGAGCAACCTGCCCTTGCCCCTGGTTATGATGAAGCATTCCATTGGTGTCCTTCACTTCATGATGCTCCACTTCTGAGCCTGGCGCTCTCGCTAACGGAGGGCCCATTTCATTTTTTATGTATGAATTTGTCTGAGGATAACGGGACATATTTTGTTGCCCATTGGTGGGCTGAGGATAGACATTTTGTTGCGAGGGGGGTGCGGAGTACATTTGTCGGGAAGCATCATACGGCTGCGTGCTCTGCTGGTACTGTTGCATGCTCTGGATATTCGAAGTTCCAGGGGGAGTCGTCGCTGGAGTGGTAGGCATTGAGCGCGCGTTGCTTAAACCCGTGTCGATAGACAGGGGATTTGTACCTTGAGTGCTGCTCATTCCTCCCTGCGGTGCCCCCCATTGAAAACTTCCGTCTGAGCTCCCCATATTGCCCATTACACTTGAAGCACTAGTGGGGGGAGTGGGAAATGTGTGCGCTCGGTCGATGCCGGGACGGACAACATTGTTAGGATGCGGAGCAAGAGAATGCGGGGGTCCTGGTGGCAAATGTCCGCCAATTGAATTGTTCATCGAGTGATGATGATGTTGATGTAAAGACGGCAGCCCGGGTGCTTGAGTGTTGCGCATCTGATTCTGTTCCTGCTTCCGACGTTCTGCTGCTGCCATTACCGCATTTGTTCGCGTTTGGTTTGTCGGGTGGTACAGAAGAGCACCTATGTTGTGGACAAACAGAGGATACAATAATTCTGTGATCTTCTCCTTGTTGGCAAAATCGAGGGCACGCTCAAACGGAATCCTAAAAGGGAATTAGTTTCGTCTGCGTTGAATGCACTCTCCTTCACTTACCAAACACCCTTCAAGTGCATCGGCCCAATTTTGACCACATGCCTCATTTTTTCACTTTTGAGAATGCCATCTCTTCGGCCTCGAGTCATGCCTGCAACATTCAGAAGTTTTGTCCCATTAATCATGTGATTGTCTGCGCTTGAAATCAGTTTTGTTTTTCCTCGTTTCCCAAAACAAGTTTACTGACCTTCACGTCGAGCAACGCAGACGCCTTTGGCCTCAACTTGAAAACACAAACTTCCTTCATCTTCCCACAAAGTCGCTGTGACTCTAGGTTTCATCCCAGGAGGAGCTACTTGACCAGTTGTGTCAAACCCTTGCTGCGCTCCATAACCTTGACCTGGCATGCCCGGTTGACCCGCTGACATTGCTGGAAGAGGCAGAACATTTCCTTGACCCATTGAACCTGGAACCTGGTGACCAGCCGATTGGGGCGATGTTAGCCCGTTAGTATAACCACCATATTGATTGTACGGCCCTGGCGCCGTTGAGTATTGCGCAGGTACCGGCTGCAACACTGGAGGTTGCTGGTGTTGTGGATAATGACCCATTCCTCCCGATGTGATTGTTTGAGGGGGTGGAGGCTGCCCAGTGGAGATGTGCGAGGAATAGTACATTTCCTGCGGGGCGTGGTTCATGTTGGAGTAAGAGTCCTGGTTATAGGAGTAGGCGGTGCCTGATGGAGACGTATTGCTATAGCTCGTTTGCGATAAGGACACGGGAAGGCCAGTGTTCGTGGGAATGGTGGGAGACGGTGTTTTTGGCCCGTTGGACGACGATGCTGTCGTGTAGGACGAATGAGAGCTCCCGTTCAAAATTGAGGATGAACCAAGCGAACTGAGAGAACCAACCCGGGGTGACGAAGTACCGGACGAGTATGCCTGTTGCGGCGGGGGCAAAGGCAGTGAAGGCAACCTATCAACATACAGTGGTCGTTGCGCGGCGTGAGGATTGTAATATGGTACGTCGGAGGTTCCCCGGGTGTGCACTTGTGAGATCGACGGGAGATCCAGCTTTTCGGTTTAGATGTTCAAGGTCCGAGAAGGACAATGGGTTGAAGGACTCAACGAAAACCTCGCGAGTCGGTGGGCAACAGAGAAGACGAGCTTCAGTGTGGTGCCACGAAGGGGAATCGGACGAATTGAGGTTCGAATGACTTGGTGGTGAACAATGCCACGGGCTTTTTACAAGATCAACAGTATCTCAAGAAAGAGGCGTGATATGATGCTTGGAATAAACAAAAAGTCGAGTTTTCGTGCGCTGTGATGCGATGCGGTGGGCGCGCGGATGATGGTCGCTTTTTTGATTTATCGTGAGAGACGAAAGGATGCATACGCCGCAGAATGATGAGACTCTCGTAAAACTTCAGACTCGAAAAGCAATACGTTTGGCTCGTGGAAGTCGTTAAAGAAATGGAATATTCTGAAAGACGAGGTCTGTCAATCCAATTGGAGATGCGATTGAAGCTCCACGACAGGATGGTTGACGGTTACGCGAAGCTGCAGGTATGCTTGTGCTTAGAGATCGCTTCGAAAAGTTTTGACCTGTGCTTCGAATCGAGGATGGGAAAGGCGGAAGGAAATCGTTATGCTCGTAGAGATGCGTCGCAGGTAACAGGACAATGGCAGAGACGGCGGCGGACAAGATCCAAAGAGGTGAGAGGCGTAAGGTATTCGGGATGCGGAGCGGTGCGAGAGAGATGTTGAGCGGGTAGTCGTTTGAAGAATTGGAGAGGTTCTGCCACCTCTAATGCAGGTACACCAGTCAGCGCTGCAGCGTGTTGAGAGGATTCAATCAGGAGGAGCGCAAGAGAGACAAAAGGATGGAAGAAACTTGGAGACACGTACAATCTCTGCAGACCAACACCTTCCTACCAAGGAAAAAGAGAGAGGTCGGGGTGCGAAGGAGGTGGATCGCGAGGGTCGGCGCGGAAGAGGGAAGGTAAGGTAGAGGAGGTTGGAGGTGGTGGGCGGCG
>JAAMPI010001291.1:0-16421 GCA_013054445.1 Cudoniella acicularis
ATCGTACCACTTCGCCCTCACTCTCTATCGCCATAGGAAACCAGGCTCTCACTCAACCGACATCTAAACACTCTTGTATCAGACGCAAACGCAGCTCTCAATGCTTGTCACACGGCAATGTGATACAGGAAGGAACACTTGGACTTCTAGCAAGCTCGAGGCGATCTACAGAAACCCAGCGTCTCCACGCATGTCGAACTTTGAGCCACTGCCCACGCAGCCGGACTGGCGAGAACAGCAGTACTCAGGATTTCCCCTCCCCGGAGAAAATGGCCTACTTCAGCCACCATTCGAACAAAGACCATCGCCAAGTACCTCCGAAAGCAATCAGACACCACAGCAGAGCAGTGCAAGGCCTTCGCTGGAGCACCGACATAGCCTGGGACCCCTTCGTCAGGACTCTCAGCCTACGCCAGTCATAGAACGACCCGACTCGGCGCCCGGCGACAGTGGACAACAAGGCGATCCAGCACGCAATGACTCTCTGGTTTCTACTGAGTCAACGGCACTTTCGTTGGGCTCACTTGGATCGAATCCACTGAGTTCCGCATCCAGCGCTCCGGCTCAACAACCAACAGTGGCAAACAATGAGGGAGGGGATCCGCCTGGGGAAATCAAGGATGAGGAGGATGAAGAGGAAGATGACGATGAGATGCTTGATGCAGAAGAAGGCGCGCCGCCACAAACGGCTGCAGAACGAAGGGCAGAAAGAAGAAAAATGAAGCGGTTCCGGTATGTTCTGATCTAAGAAAACCTCGTTTTGAGGCAATAAGTACCCGTCACTAACAGCTATTGCAGTCTCACTCACCAACAAACGCGTTTCTTGATGAGCGAGTTCGCGAAACAAGCGCATCCGGATGCGGCACATCGTGAGCGGTTGTCGAGAGAGATTCCGGGTCTCAGTCCTCGGCAAGTCCAAGTGTGGTTTCAAAATCGGTAAGTGACGCCTCTCCCTTAGAGAATTGTGGACATTGGCTAAGTGACTCCAGACGCGCGAAGATAAAGCGGTTGACAGCAGATGATCGGGAGCGCATGATGAAAATGCGTGCGGTGCCAGACGACTTCGACAATGTCCAAGCCTTGCATTCTCCTTATGGCGCGGTCCACGGCATTGGAACACCTATGCAATCGCCAGTTGACTTCGTGCCGAGCTATGCGGACCACCTAATGCGAGGGCCGTTGATGGTGGATACAATGAGAAGAAACGACCACGATGACCACATCTCGCCCACGGGACTCAGCCCAGCCTTCAACCATGTGGGATTCGCGCCTTCTGGCTCCATGAGCAATCCGGATGCGCTTTCGCCATTGTCGTTGAATTCGGGCGACCGATATTACTCTGGCTCCCATCTGTCGAGTCCGTTGAGTGGGCCAAGAAGCGCCAATCCTTTCGATCGCCAGACCAGCTATCAGGCGCTGTCCCATTCCAGACAACCTGTACGACCGCTGCAGCCATTGCAGCTTCGAGAAACAATGTCGAGATCGCGGTCCGAGTCCATTCAGTCGCCGTTGAGGTCGAGCATGTCGTGGAAAGGAGAAACACTGGACTACGGGAACTATCAGACAGGCCAACCGAGCCCCCAATTAAGTGGCCGCCAGCAGTCGGTGTATCAACAGGAACAGATTGGCAATAACGCCGTCAATGCGCATCAATACGATACGAATGCATTTTCCAGTTCGTCTAACGATTTCCTAATCCGGTTTCATACCCCTGAGAAAGATCACGCGTGCTAACTCCTTTCACAGACAACAACATCCACAGCTCGCCTCCTCAGATGAGTTATTCCCCATCTGGCCCGTCGACGTCCATGCAGCAGTCGGCACCATCAACACTATCTCGGCTCCGAGCTTCCTCATCAGCATTCCCCCCAGGGTTAGATCTGCGAAACCAGTATCGAGCACTGCCCGCGCAACTCAATTCCCCACATGGGCTGCCAACAACACGCAGTAGCTCCTTCGCCAACGCCTTCACCGGAGGATACGCAAGCGCACCTTTAACAGCACCAGTTGACTTCTCACTACCGCGGACACCCGTTGATGCCGGTCAAGGGAACAGAGACTTCAATATCCCGCAATTGAGCGCACCAATGGCACCACCTGGAGACTTCTCAAGTGCTTACAACTCAAGTTTGAGTCCAGTCAGAGCCCAGCAGGGAGATAGGGATTTCGGGAACCAGAATAATGGCGATTCAGGGGGGCAAAGCAGCCAAGGACCTCAGGGACAGGGACAGGGGCAATCGGGAGATCAGCAACAACAACAATCGCAGCAGCAGCAGCAGCAACAACAACAACAAGCTAGAAATAATGAGGAGACATCCTACCTAAGACCGGAGTACGAGACGGGACAAAAGCGGAAAAGGAGTTTTACCATGCCGGGGAGTTTTGAAAGTCCTTAGAGGTACTACCCGGGGGCTGGGAGGAAAGGGGGGTTGGATAGGATAGGATGGGATAGGACATATGGATGGCCAACATGATGGATGAACATATATATGGCTGAGGACTTTCCCATCATTCTCCCTACGACGTTTATGATTCGCTTCTTTTCAACCCAATTTTGTTTCCCTCGGAGGATTTTATTCAGCAAACGACCTTTGGCCAAGCAGCACACGAAAGCATCAAAGTCCGGCGTTTTTTATCACTCCTCCTCGAACTTTTCTTCTGCTAGTGCCAATTTTCTCTTCTCGGGCTCCTTCAAGCTCTTGGAGGAGCCAAAAATTTCAGATACCACGTGTTTTAGTAAGGAGTGTTGTAAACGGCTAGGGAGAATGGGTAGGAGGACAGGCCGGGTTATAGGAAAGAAAGAGCATGGGAAGGGAAGGGAAGGAAGCGCTTGGAATATCCTGCTTGTTTGCAATTGTTGCTTGTGGAGGAATGACCATCAGCGAGTTAGTTACTTGTGTATATTTGATAATTTTGGCACGAGCTGGCTCAGTTGGCGGGGCCTGTAAATATGGAAATGATATCGTTGAACAAGCGCTTGAACGGCCAGTTCTATGCCTTCGTCGTAGATATATTGAGTAGTGACTGAATAAAGCCTCACTTAATGATACTAGTACCAAAGCCTTTGCGCTGTCCCGTGAATCGTCTAATAGTCGTAAAAGCTTGGGCCGAAGTTAGCGTCTGTGCTCAATACCGTAGACGAGAATTAGCCTTACCCCTTTCCACTTTTCTTTCCCAGCCAACCGGCATCTACCATTTTTCCAAGCAGAACACTAGGTCTGTACTTCGAATCACCAGTTTCCTCATACAGGACTTTCATGATTGCTAAGCATGTATCGATCCCAATAAAGTCTGCCAGCTGTAACGGTCCCATGGGTACATTTGTTCCGTTCTTCATAATTGCGTCGATATCATCTCGGCCTCCCACACCTGTTTCTAAACAGATAATCGCCTCGTTGATGTAGGGCATCAAAATTCTGTTGGCGAGAAATCCAGGCGAGTCTGCAGATTTTGATGGGATCTTGCCCATAGCTTTACAAAATTCTATCGCGGTATCGACAGTCTCCTGGCTTGTTTGCAACCCGGTTATGATCTCCACTCCCTTCTGAATTGGGACGGGATTCATGAAATGTGTTGAAATCACACGTGATGAAGCCGATATATCGGTTGGGTCTTTCGTTGTAGAGGCCGCAATTCGGGTTATAGATATGGAGGAGGTGTTCGTAGCTAGAATAGCGTGAGGAGGGCATATCTGAGCTAGGGATTCGAATATTGAGAATTTTAGGGAGGGTATTTCGGGAACAGCTTCGATTACAAAATCGACTTCAGACAGGGAGTCCATCTTCGTGGTTGGATTGAGCAGTGATCGAATCTTGTCCGACTGCTCTTGTGTAATTCTTTCTTTCGACACATCTTTGGCAAGCAATTTGTCTGCAACACAGTATTAATACCTATTGCCAACCCAGAATAGCGAATTTCACATGCCTGCAAACTTAAGGCCTTTGTCGATCGAGGCTTGATTTGTGTCCACCAATGTTACGGGTACACCAGCTCTCTGCGCTGCTACCAAAGCAATTCCTAAGCCCTAGAATCATGTTAGTTTCCAGAGTAGAAGAGTTGGGGAGAATTCTTCCCGTACCATCTGCCCCGCTCCAATAACTCCCAAACGCTTCACTTCCTGCGCAGCAACGATTGGAGTCGAACTGAAGCATCGAGACTGCCTGCTACATTGCATTAGCTGCCGCCTAACGATTGGAGTAAGCATTGTGTCGATATTGGGTGTTGAAAGGAAAAGGACAAGTTGAGGGCAGGAATTGTGATGTTGGACTTCCTCCGGAATTTAAGGTTCACCTCGGCTCGGCTTAAGCTCATGGCGCCGATGGTGGGCCGGCAGTTTGTGCGCTAAGATGACAGGGGTACGCGTCGCGTCTCGAACGTTGATGGGGATAAGCGCGTAAAGAGTTTCCAGAATCCGAAGACATCTATAACAACGCAGCAAAAATGGAATTGGCGAACGGCCAGAGAGATGTTGTTGACCCCGAAGTGCGGGCATATGTGTCAAGTCTTGTCACCGCAGTAAGTTTTGGTTCGCCCCTATTCTAGGATTTACTGACGCGTTCTAGCTTGGAGGAAGTGGTGCGGATGAAGATGGCCGATACGTACTCGGAGACGACGCTTTGGCTTGTCTTCGAGATCTCAAAAAATGGTTGAAACTCTACGATGAGAAGGCAAACCGACTGGATGTGGCACGATGTTTGGCAGAATCAAATCTGGTGGGAGGAGATTTGCTGCAGATTCTGGCGACTTGGCCTGAAAATGCCACCGAAGATCGACTGAAGTCAAAGATAGCTTTGGCATGCTTGGAGCTCCTGGTTCCTTTGACTTGGCCCCTGGATAAAGATCCGCAGCAAATGACTGTCAACCACCATCGACACATACCCTATCTCGAAATCGCTCAACTGGGATACAAGCGTTCGATCATAAATTACGATGGAGCCAGGATACTTCACACTGCAGTTAGATCTGCTTTACCCTCGATGGCAGAGGCGATGGGTGACCGCAGTGCAAGAGACGAAGGTATTATCAAGCTTTTGCTCTACTTCTTACGCAATATTACAATGATTGCCCCTCCTCCGAATGTTCAGTATGAGGGAGATGAGGCCGAAATTTCGAGATCTGCGACAATTGATGCTTTCGACTACCAGGACATCTTCCAATTATTATTGACTCTTTCGTCTACTATGGGGGAGGATTTCAATACCCAAGATGTGGTTGTTCTGGATGTGCTGTTTCATCTGATCAAGGGAGTTGATATCGAAAAGCTTTTCCTGGACGAGAAATCAGCTGCCAACGGGAAAATGGATGAACTGGTACGACTACGGCAAAAAGAAGCTGCAATGTTGAGGGTTTATCAGGCGAACGCGCCTACAAGGCACAATCGATTTGGTGCGATGGCTTGGATTCAAAGGGAGGATTCGAAGAGGTCAACAATTTCTGGGCAAGCCGCTGTGACAGATTCCGCGAGAGGTCTCGCCCAGATGGACAGTACAAAAAAAATTTAAGCCTCCACGGCGAGCAACAAAAGGAGAAACTGGGCCAATGGACTTCGATACCCCTGTGTCCTTGAGTGTCCAAGCAAACAAGCATCTACGTGCCTTCGTCGAGGAATTCTTAGACGCCGGATTCAACCCTCTTTTCAACCATATCCGCAAAGCTATTGACCGAGAAGCCGAACGAATTCTTCTATATCATCCAAGACAATTTTTTTACCTTGTGTCTTGGCTTCTTGAGGCCGAGAGAGTAAGAAGGAAAAGTAAGAAGGCCGCGAAGGGCAACATGAAGACTGCTCCTGAAGAACTTGACAGCTTTTCTTTAGTCGCAAGTGTTCTGACGCAGGAAATGTTCGTCACATTGAACAGAGCTATGGATACGTCTTTTGAGAACAAATCTTGGCAAGATCTAAGTGCTGCCATGAAATGCTTCACGCAGATTCTCCTCACTGTTCAGGAGATGTCCGAGTCGCCTCTCGAAGAGGACCAAGAAATCGCCGAAAATATCCTGAACCGCATATTTTACGAAGAAACGACACATGATCGTGTTGCAAATATTACCCGCACATATAAAGATCAAGGCTTTGGATACCTGGATTCCTGCACGGAGCTCGCACATAATTACCTTCGAATTCTTGAGCAATACTCTAAACAAAACGTGGACTTACAGGTTAGATCACGGAGACGAGTACGCCGAAAGAAGAAAGCCGCCAAAGCTGCTGGTGAAGGCGATGCTAGTGACGACGCTGTCGACGAGTCGGAGGGAGAGGATGAAGCAAAGGCGGAGCGGACATCACATGAGAGAAAGTTTGACTTCAAGAGATTTGCTGCGCGATTTGTCTCTCAAGGATGCGTCGACACATTCGTAACATTCACAGCCTTTTACAACGACCTCAAGCCTTCGCAACTGAAAAGAGCCCATCGATTCTTCTACCGTGTTGCGTTCAAACAAGACATGAGTGTTATGCTGTTCAGAGTGGACATAATCGCCCTTTTTCACAAAATGGTCAAGGGTCCAGAGGGTTTAGATCCTCAAGCCAGCTATTTCAAAGAGTGGGACGAATTTGTGAGACAAATTTTAAAGAGATGCTTCAAAAAAAATCCAAGAACGTCCCGAATTGGTGGTAGAAATGCTCTTCTCCAAGACCAACGGCACAGCGCATTACCTTGAGTACGGCTACGAAAAGCAGACCGTCACCACGAAACCACGTCCTGCAGCAGAGCTGGAAGTCAAACCAGGAATAGAAATAGACGAACAGATCGGTATAGTTGTCAGCGCTTTACTGGACAGGAATGAGGGCGAACATATCCAATGGGTAAAATCGCAGATTTCCATTGCAGAGCAGGAACGGAGAAGTTGGGAAGCAATGAACACTGCTTTGCAACCTACAGAAGATGACCCGTTCGAGACACCAACTGAGCCTGCTGAATTGCCCAAAGCACCATCAATTTGTAGGTTCTCCTTTTGATTATGCAATTTCTTATACTGATTGATAACAGTGGTAAAACCTGACGACAACGCTCGAAAGCTCGCCTTGTTTAAAAATGGATATCTTCGATTGCTTCTGACTTTGGTTGGGATTCAACGCATTGGAGTTGAGGATGACCCGGCCGCTCATGGGTTGCGCCGTCATCGCTTTCTGCAGATCAGCTCAAACAATCGCTAGATTTGATAAAGAAAGCCGAGTTCAGTCCACCTACTTTTGACGATGGTCAAGAAGCAGGAGATTTTATCCGACGTGCATCTGCAGGAACTGCAGCTAAGAAGCGAGCAGTCTTCGATGATGAAGACAACGGTATTGACGATGATGAAGAGGAAGAAGAGTTCATGTTCCCTGCTGGAGGGCCTACTGCCATGAAAAAATCCGATGCCCTTGAGGCGTTGAAAAAGAAGCGGAGACGCAGAAGACGAGAAGGGAGTGAAGAAGCCGGTGTTGATGATGAAATCTTAAAAGCACGCGCGGAGGCGCGGCGCCTTAGGGAGCTCGAGAAAAACCGCAAGATCAAGAGTGACTTGTTCGTCCATAGTAGCGATGATGAGATCGACAATGAACGGGATCGTGCCTTCTTCGAGGCAGAGGAGAGACTTCGAGAAAAATCTCAGATGAAATTCATGAAGGAGCTACTGAAGCTAAAAGACGACTCTGAAAAGACAAGAAAAAGGCCTGAGCTAATCTCAGATGCGAGCGGTGATGACGATGACCTGCCAGTGGTAACGAAGAGCAAGAAGAGCAGGAAACGTCCATCTAGCGCTATTTCGAATGATAACGATGGAGAAAGTGGTCTCATTCCCAGCGGGCATTCTTCGTCAACCGCAAGGGACGACAATGTCCTCGATGAATCTGAGAATGAAACTACAGATACGCCAATATCAAGTCCACATATCAGGTCATCTCAGCCAAAGAAGAGGAAGGTCGTGAGTGATGATGAGGCTTCAGATGAGGAGATTGCCTCAGTCTCAAATGTAGCACCAAAGAGCTCAGCAATGAATTTAGACGCTGATGATGAGGAGGATGACGTTCCAGTGGTCAGACCCGCGCGGCAAAGAGTTCGTGCGGGTTTTATTATGGATAGTAGCGACGAAGAGTAATGATTCTGCTTTGGTTATGAGTATTGGGCACAGGAAATGGGCTAGGATAATGGGATCATGACTAGTATTGTTGGATATGATACCACAAGACAAGAGGAGTGTAGTTGCAATATAACCATGTCGAAGAGGCTGAAACTGATTCTGTTTCCAAAATGTCTAGTTCGAAAAGTGGAGAAATATCAGTAGAATCCGAGCTTTGACTTTTTCCCACAAATAGTTGTTAGAGCCCCAAAGATATAAAACTAAAATTAATCCAGGGTTCACACGCTTAGATTCCAGGTTCGGATTCGCCTCATACTACGCCGCTAGGGATGCTAAGCGGGGGGCTCCACTCTCAGAGCACCTCACCTTTCATCTCAGTTTTCAATTTCGCATCTCAAAACGCCAGATTCAATTCATTTCCACCAACTCTTCTTTCAAACCACGCATCTAAACGATAAACGTAATGAGAACATTATAGCATTACACCAGTGCCGTTTTCCCGATTGCAATTTCAATGGCGGACTCCCGCATCAACCACCAAGACGCCAGAGATTACTGGCAGAGTATCGATGCGGATGTTAATGGAATGCTAGGCGGCTTCCCGTATATTTCCAAGGTTGACTTGCAGGGATCTAAGAGCTTTTTGGCCAAGCTGGGGATTGGAGGAAAAAGTGGAAGGAAGGTCGAGAGAGTAGTGGATTGTGGTGCGGGGTGAGTTCTTTTGCGGCGTTCTGAAGATCTTGTTATGTTTTTTAGCAAGGCCAGATTGAAAAGAGTACATTTGTTCACGTGCTAATTGCTGTACAGAATTGGAAGGGTAACGGAAGGTTTACTCAAGAACATTGCAGAAACGGTTGACATCGTCGAGCCAATTGCCAAGTTTTCCGATGCCCTGAAGGGTAAAGAAGGAATTGGAGCCATCTTCAACGTTGGGCTCGAAGAATGGTCTCCAGAGGAGCCCGGTTACGATCTCATCTGGAGTCAATGGTGCTTGGGTCACCTGACCGACGCTCAGCTTGTTATTTACCTGGAAAAGTGCGGAAAGGTTTTGAAAGAAGGTGGCTATGTCATTGTGAAGGAAAATCTCAGCTCCAGCGGCGAAGATATTTTCGATGAGCTTGATAGTAGTGTCACACGGTTTGTTCTTCTCCACGTGAACAATGAGAACGATCTCAGGCTGACAATGTTTTAGGATCGACAAGAAATTTCGAGAGCTCTTTGCGCAAGCCAACATGAAGATTAAGAAGACGGAGATCCAGAACGGTCTTCCCAAAGGGCTATATACTGTCAGGATCTATGCACTGCAACCAGCGCAATGAGAAGTCCATCCACTTGACCGGGCTCCTCGGAATTGAGCACCTTAATACCGTATATATGGACGTACTTTTATCGGTCATCGCTTGCTTTACAAACTTCGGGGCAAGTTTGGATCAGTCACTGCGCTGTTCAGCAAATTTAACAACATCCTACTGAAACTGATAGACACTTGAGATGCAGATCGTGCATACCAACGTGCGAACGCGGATACGACTTCGAAGACAAACGGTATTTGGTCAAAATAGCAGATTGCTCTAGACTCGACTTATTCGGTGAGAGAAGATGTAGACCGAAAGCACTTCGAGTAATAGTATGTGGGAAAACCAGAAACTAGGCAGAAACTCTCCCAATAGAGAGCTGTGGTGAGCATTGGGGGCCTCTGCGGGGAAAACGCCACATTCGAGATGAATGGCATGCAAGTTCGACAGTCACCTCCAGCAAACTGAAAAAATCGAATTGATGAGATCGACCTTTCTCAGGCAGCATTCAAGATTTTGTTACACCATGCCGCTGCTGAATGTAAAGTTTTCCTCCCTTATGTTGAGATGTGATGAAATTTCTCGAAAATTTACCAATCATTACGACCATCTACATCTACCGGATCTACCATCTATTTACCTCTCCAACAGGCAAGTGCTTCATTCAAACTTTTCACAGTCTACCCAAATATAGCTGCTAGTCCAACCGATTTTTGCACCAAGTGATCTCATCACGCCCTCACTTCCTTCATTTCCCACTTTCACATCGGAGTGTACCCAACCGCTCTTCCCAAAACATCCCAGATCACTGAATTCCCCTCGGTTTAATCTCCCAAGGAGGTGTACAGCTACTTGCGTTGCCAGTCCTTTGCCTCTATACTCAGGCAACACATAAAGAGTTACTAAACTACCATCAATTCCCAAATAGCCCCACGCAACTAACTTCCCTTCCTCATTCATGATTCCAACATTGGCTTGCAATCGCAGAGTTTCTGGCTGTCTTGGAATACTTGACGTTGAAATAACAATATCGATCTGGTCATCCGGCACCCTTGCAATGCTATACCCCTCCGGCAAAGTTCTTCTCTCCCGTTGACCTTCCATTTGAGAGTTGGATGAAATAGCAGAGGTAGACACATTCCAGAGTCTCCAATGTGTCACGTAAGGACATGCCCCAGTGGGCTCACAAAGCTTGGTGAGCGAGGCTGTAATCCTTTCATGCAGACATCCAAATTTCAATATTGGCTTGAAGGGCCACCCGGGGGCCTCTGGAATGGGTGTGTTCTTGAGGAACTGAACAGTGGCCTTGGTGTGAAGGGACAGGAGATTTTGCTCCTCGCTCGTGAGGGGATTTGAGTTCGTGATCAGCGGATTGAACATCCAGATCTGGGACTCGGCATGCCGTGAGCGATCGGCAAATACGATTGTCCAGATTTCCGGGAGTGGAGGTGTTCCTGTTCCTGGATCCGAGCTCAGAATGGGTAGGGGCGGTGAAAAGGTGGCGCCAAAGAAGCAATGCCGAGATGGAAGGTTGTGAGGGGCAGTAATACGATTGAATAGGCTATTGCTGTGAGGTAGGTAGGGTTGTAGTATAGGCAGGAACACGGAAACTGCAGTTTCTTGCGAATACCTGTAGAATTGAGGGGGTAGAGCTTCCTCTTCAATCATCTTGTCCTAGGAATGGCTCGTGTCGCACACTAGGGACCGAGATTCGAAGATTTTGGTAACGCAATTAGATCTACTTTGATCCTTCTCGTTTATTGGAGCACGATCTGCGGTGCTCGTATGTCGATGCAGTCGTATTCGAAGTGTATCTACCCCTCAATTAGTCGTCGGTAAGTTGGGTAACTCGATAAACGATCCATTCAGTGGGCGTTATTTTAATTGATTTTCTCAATTGCAGTTATTAGAATTTCAAGTGAATACGAAGCTTACATATGGCATGAAAGAACAGGTGAAAAGTTGAGACTGAAGTGTGAGTCATGTAAATGTCCTGAAAAAAAAAAGCCCTGATGTAAAAGTGGGACTAAGCCGACTACTATTTGATGTTATCTCCGATGTCACGTTCGTAACGAATTGAACGCCCGGAAAGCTTATTTCGATGTTCGGCGAGAGATCTCATCGCTTCCCCTCAACACCGTTCCACGAAGTCGTGCGGCAACCGTCACTGTCCTACGTTGAACCGGATATGTCCTGTACAAGTACAAGTATATATCATTATCGCTCCCTCGGACTCCTTCTTCCAATGATGACCGCTCAGCACTCCATATCAACTTGCTCACGCACAGACACAAGTCGCACGACCTTCGTATTCATAATGAGCTGTTGACGTTGTGTTATTCCTTGTTATCTGCAATGACAAACCAATGCAGGTATTGCGACTTTCTCTATCGGCTTCTCGAAAAGAGTTACCTACCTTCCGCATTTGGCTTCGTATATATGATGTTTCTGAGCTTCCTCTTTCGCTAGTAAAGCAGTTACAAGCACCGAGCACACTTCCGACTATCAGTCTATCTCTCAAAAAAGTACCAACCCCAGTGTTGGTAATTGACATCAAAACCCCCGTGTGATACATCCTCGTCATGGGTAACGATTATGGTTGGGTGCAAGGCCATCACAGGTCCTTCAAAGATGCAGAGTCGTGAGTATGACCGCATAGTGCCAAGAGTCCGGGACGGGCAGGTACAGGACTCTCCTAGAAATACATGAGAATTAATATGTTTTATACTCGACAATACTCCCATCTCTCTGTTATCTCTCGTCTTTTTTTGAGAGCCATTGGGTTGCATTAATCACAATGATCCTTCCGGCCTTTTTGCAATTTCTTGCCCTTGCGGTTTCAGTACGAAGTGCTGCTGTACCAAGCACCCATGTTGTTCACGAGAAACGAGATGGCTTAACATCGCACTGGGAAAAGCGAGAACCAGTTCCAGCCAATGCTCTTCTACCTATGAGGATAGGACTGAAGCAGAGAAATCTGGAATTAGGTCATGACCTTCTCATGGAAATGTGAGTTCTTGCAAACTTCAAAAATGAAGCCAGAGTATTTTTTGGGGGGAAGGAATCTGACCTTTTCAAGTTCTCATCCTGATTCAGAAAAATATGCCAAACACTATACATCAGAGGAAGTCATTGAGCTTTTTGCTCCTCACGAGGACACGGTGAATGCCGTAAGAGATTGGCTAATCGACTTTGGTATTGAACCCAAACGTATTACGCATTCTGACAACAAAGGATGGCTAGCCTTTGATGCCACCGCAGAAGATGCGGAGAACCTGCTAAAAACGAAGTATCATCTCTATGAGCACGCTGGTACTGGTCATCAAAATCTTGGTTGCGAAAGGTACCCGTACCCTGAACACATGCATTTCGAGCTCGCTAACCTTCCTCAGCTACCACGTGCCAGCACATATACAGGAGCATATCGACTATATAACCCCTGGAATTAAACTTCTTGCACCTACGAAAGCCAAGCGCGATACCAATGCGAAGCGTGGCACTTTGATCCAACCCAGCCCCCTACAGCCCTTCAAAAAAGTCCGCCCCCCTACTAAACCCCTCCCATCTGATCTTGCAACATGTGATCAATTCATCACACCCGCTTGTATTAGGGCATTATACAATATCCCAGAAATCCCAGAATACCCCGGTGGCCAGCCAAGAACAGATAACTCCTTGGGAATATTTGAGGAGGGAGATTTTTACAATGGAGGGGATCTGGATCAATTCTTCCAGACTTATGAAACTCGCATCCCAGTTGGGACACGTCCGGTTTCTGCATTTATCGATGGCGCCGTATCAGATGGAAATGGGTTTGGAGGAGAATCTGACCGTGAGTACAACAGGTCCCCTCCTCATCTGCTACCTCCATTATCTTGGAGAGTCTGCCGACTCCAATTTCCTCTTTAATATCTTCAGCTTGAATGTTGACCTCTTTGAGTTTCAAACTCTACACTTTCGAAGAACAATGGCACTGTTGCGAGTTTGCTAACACTTTGGCCCTTCTAGTGGACTTCGAACTGGCTTACCCGATCGTCTATCCTCAAAATATCACTCTATACCAAACCGACGACAGTTACTGGGCAAACAACTTCGTTTTTGGCAGCTCCGGCCTATTCAACACCTTCCTTGATGCTCTTGATGGAGTTAGTAGTCTTTGATCATAAATGCTTCCCAATGCGTAACTTCAGCCTAATATTTCCACAGAGTTACTGCACGTACTCGGCTTTCGGTGAAACCGGCGATGATCGTGAGTACTAAACATAATGAAACGAAATTCGTATTTAAACACGGGATTGCTGACCAGAGAAACAGCTAATCTCGATCCAAAGTACCCTGATCCTAACGGGTACAATGGAACTCTGCAATGCGGTGTTTATAAGGTCTGCTCATCGATTCTGATAAATTTTCTGAACTGACAATATAGCCTACGAATGTGATATCCATTTCATACGGGTTTCAAGAGTCGGATTTGCCGTATTATTATCAGCAAAGGTAAGAAGTTCTTTTTAGAAAGCAGACCAGCCCTTCCTAAGTCGGTCCTTTCCCAGTGGGCATCGGCTCACATGCTGGAGGGACGAAAGACGCTTTCAAATGTCTTTGAGTTGACCTGTCAACAAATTCTCTCATTATCGTGATTATTTCAAGGTCTAGAATTGCGCTGACTACTATTTTAGACAATGCAACGAGTTAGCTCAAAGCCCCCTCCCCCTATTCCCTCTCACTTCTAAATATATAACAGATTCCTAAAACTTGGACTACAAGGTGTCTCAGTCTTCCTCGCCTCTGGAGACAACGGAGTCTCCGGACGACCCTATCTCCCTCCTGTCGGAAACGGCTGTTTAGGCGACGGAACAATATTCAGTCCCAACTTCCCCAACACGTATTTTCCACCTCCACCTCCAACCCCTCACCTCCAATACCCACTCAAACTAACACCTTTGGCAGCTGCCCCTACCTAACCAACGTCGGAGCCACCAAGGTAAACAAAAACCAAACAGTTTACGACCCCGAAACAGCAGTCGTGGATCTCGAGGGCGGTACTTGGGGAAATCCATTCTCGTCCGGAGGAGGGTTTAGTAATATTTATCCGACGCCGGATTATCAGAGGGATGCGGTGTCACAGTATCTTCAGAATCATGCTCCTGATTATCCTTATTATTATGGGAGTCAGAATATTGGGAAGAATGGGGGGATTTATAATCGTCTTGGGAGAGGGTTTGTTTTTCCCGATTCCTGGTATGATGATAAATGCTGATATGGATGCAGATTTCCTGATGTCGCTGCGAATGTATGTTCAAGATGGCTTTTTTCCTTCTTCTGAAACCCGTTCTGTTACCCCTCATTCCTGGTTCGAGTTTTAGAAGGAAGTATGGCTTGATATGTGGTGACAAAAGAGACCACCAGGTGTACCATCTCTCGAGCAAGTACTAACATTGTCTAGGGTGACAACATAGCAGTCATATTCGACGGATTCGCCCAAATCTCAGGAGGGACGAGCGCAAGCTCCCCCATTTTCGCGTCAATCGTCAACAGGGTACTCTCCCTTTCCCTCCCACCTTTCCCCTACAAAAAAACACACTAACTCCCCCACCTCCCCCCACCAGATCAACGAAGCACGCCTCAACGCCGGCAAAAGAACCGTCGGATTCATCAACCCCGCTCTTTATGCCAATCCCCATGTTCTGAATGATATCACTGTGGGCAGGAATCCGGGTTGTGATACTTATGGATTTTTGTGCTCGCAGGGGTGGGATCCTGTTACTGGTCTCGGTACGTTTGTCATTTTCTCTCTCTGTGGTGGGTGGATTGAAGGAAGATGGCTGATTTATATGTGTGTGCAGGGACGCCGAATTACCCGAAGATGTTGAATTATTTCTTGGAATTGCCATAGAATATTGGTGTCTTGAGGGGTGTGCTTTTTGTGGTGCACCACGAGGTTGGAAATATCGGGTTATGAGTTTGGAATTTAGTAATGAAGTATCCGGTTCGGGGGGGGAGAAGTTTGGGCGCGATAATTACTCAGATACTCTCTCTAAATATCTAATTTTAATCTTTGCTAGAAGTGAAACCTTTTTGGTTCTTCAGTTCGCGCAAACGTATTCAGCGAGGTTCTTTATTTTTGAACCCCGAGCAGTCCTGGTATTTAAGGAAGAAATTTGACTTGAAAAGCATAAATATCGTCATGAATTCTATGGGTTAACTGTAGACTTGCTTTTGGTTATATCTATTCCATGATTTCCATTCATATATTCGTGTCATGTGTTTTTGTTTCCGCTACTGTACTCAGATAGGGCGAGGTATTTACGCTAAAATAGAATAAGCACAGCTATAATAAGACTTAGAAAGTATATGAATTTGTTCTCCCCATTATCAAACAACCGCCTTTATTGTGGATTTACTCGCGGCCACTGTTTCTGTCGGTATTGTTATCACAATCAAGTCGTGTAGACTATTTCCTGCGCCTCTCATGAGTCTCCTCTGGCGGCCCAGATTGAAATTCTGTCCTAATTATTAGTCTTTTCACACCTCTAACACCGTGTAAATGACCATACACACTTTCCCTTTGCAGTCGCTGTTGGGTCCAGGTTCTTGCTTGGTTCGGAAAGCCATAAACTAGCGTTCACTTCTGGGTCGTTGTGGGTAAGTTCATTTACATGGTGTAGGATATGAAGATAGAAGTTGATTATTTGAGTGTTGAGAAATTTGGTATTCATATTCATATTTAGGTTTACACAGTGGGTATTTTACTTACAAAGCACGGAGGGTTCCTATTGGGATAAGTGAACACTTCTAAAAAAGTGATTTCTCTTACGTTTTTCAGCTGGTAAATCATCATGACTCTATAACAAAGCTCATACTTGACAAACTTCAAGTCTTCTCACCGAGTTCAGCTCACTTCAAATCCGCACCAAACGCCATTGACCTCATCACTTTTCCCCTTCACCACCACTCCAAAATCTTCATCGCACAATCATACAAGCGATCCCTATGCCCAACCACACTAACAACCCTCTCCCCGGCACCCCCCTCACTCCCCACAAAAATCTCACACCCACTCTCAAT